>JAOWAY010166622.1:0-10441 GCA_028565895.1 Goniobranchus geometricus | reverse complement strand
CTGTTTTCAGGACATCCTTTACACTTAATGTATGAGGATTGTGACAACTGCTTTATACCTTACCTTTTATTTTCCTTTAGAATTGAAATGTATATGTTTCAGTCATCCTGTGGTGAACTTTAGTCTTTTGTGTGATTTTTTGAAGTTTTAAAAACTTTTTTGTTCTTTTTGCATTAAAAATCTTAATCTGGAAAGACTGTGCTGCAGAGACCAGTGGTTCAGCTTGGATTGTATTCTTGAAGTCGTCTTCTGTTTAGGCATGGAAAGGGAAATCGTTCAACTGTTTTCAGTCAGAATCAATTTTAGGAAAAAATATCGCCTTGTAGCTACTTGAAGCGTACGGGCTGTCTGTGGCGTCTGTATCATTTATGTGATATGTGATATGGTTATCTTGCTCTGATCTTGCATTTTTGGGGGGTTGCTGAGAAAAGGGCAGTGACTTTTATATGGTTGGTTTTTATCCCTGAGTATTTTCCTCATGAAAATTAGTCTTAATTGCCTGCGTCATTTCCTTGGCATGAGCAGATTAGATTATGATTTTTCAGAATTTCAGCTCTGTGGCCAGGCACTCTGCTGTACAGGCTCCTTCAATACAACAATAGAGATGTTTTCTGCTTGAGACTTAATTTTTGTTTTTGATATCGTATTGTAATTTTTACATTTGCAATATAAGGTATCCCATATTTAAGTATGTTATTTAAATGATATAAACATATCTATCCTTTGTTTCTCCTTCTAGGCATCAATGCGGAAGAAAAAGAAAAAAATAAAATGAAAGGCAGAGACCTGCCCAAGGTTGCAAATGAAGAGGTAGAAGACAACAGGTCAAAAGCAGTGAATTCCTCCAAAGAAGAACCCTCTCCACCTCGCCCAGCTGTCCTAGACTCGATGATGGAGGAGTCCATGGAATTCGACGAGGAAGATGACAATATAGATCTGATGGCAGAGGATCCTATTGACCAGGCAATATCAACCTGGACCAACTTTTCCAAAAACAGGAAGCAGAGGTTGGAAAAAGAAGAAGTTCAGCAACAAGCTTTGAAAGAAGCAGCAAAGAAAAATGAATCAAGAAACCCGCCGGAACCTCCCGGTAAAAATGCCAGGGGTCTGTCGGAGAAAGAAAGACAGTCAGACAAGATCTCGGAAAAAGAGAAGAATGAAGCGGAAGATGATGAGAGTGCTGCTGATGTTGAAATGAGCAGTGTCGGCATGGAAGTGGAGAAAGAAGTCTTAACTTCAAAGGCTGCCTCATCTAAATCAAGAGCAGATAACAAGGTGAAGGAGGAAGAAGGAAAGAAGGGATCCAGGGAAGATAAAACTGTAAAAGGGAAAGCCAAATCAAAAACCGAAAAGGAGGTCGTTATCAAGATTGAGGATCAGGAGGAGGATGACGGAAATGACTCCGACAGTTCATCCTCCTCTTCCTCGTCATCATCTTCATCATCCGATTCTAGCTCATCCAATTCTAGCTCTGACTCGGATTCAAGTTCTTCATCCTCCTCATCCTCATCGTCCGATTCTTCATCCAAGGGAAGTGGAAATGAATCTGAAGGCAGTCAAAAGAAAAAGGTGAGAATTAAGACTCAAGGTACCTATTATTATGTATTTGGATGGGAATTCTGGAAAAGCTCTGTATTTTGAAAAAAAAAAGAAAAAAAAAAGGAAAAGAAAATAGGTGAGGTTTATTGTCGATGGCCAAGCAAGAATGTTCACTAATTCAGGGCTGCCATTTAGCTTATAAATGTCTTGAAGGACAATTAAGGCTGCCACTTTAGTTTATAAATATCTTGAAGGACAATTCAAGGCTGCCTTTTTAGTTTATAAATATCTTGAAGGACAATTCAAGGCTGCCACCTTAGTTTATAAATGTTTTGAAGGACAATTCAAGGTTGTCACTTTAGTTTACAACTGTCTTGAAAGGCATTTCAAGGCTGCCTCTTTAGTTAATAAATGTCTTGCACAGCAATTCAAGGTTTCCACTTCAGCTTATAAATATTTTGAAGGACAATTCAATGCTGCCACTTTTGTTTATGAATGTCTTGAAGGACAATTCAAGGCTTCAACTTTAGCTTATATATGTCTTAAAGGACAATTCAAGGCTGGCGCTTTAGATTATAAATGTCTTGATGGCAAAGCTCCTCAGTACACATAAGATTTACTGCAACATTACAACTCTGGCAGAGTACTTAGATCGTCTTCTGACAATACCCTCTTCTTTATTCCAAAATCAAGTAGAATGCTGGTATGCAGAATTCCACTTACTTTGGCCCACTCTTGTGACATTCTTTTACACTGAGAATTAGAGATTCAAGCTCATTATCACTTTTAAGAAGCAGTTAGAAACCTATCTTTTCCAAACTGCAGTGCATTTCTTGTGACTTAGATGTTATTGTTTAAGTTGAAGCTTTCATAATTCATAATACATTTACTATCTTATTTAACCAAGTGGTGGGTGGGTTGGGGGCAGGCAATGTGTGTTAGTGTGTGTAAACATGTGGGTCTGTGTGTGTGGGAGGGGAGAAAGGATTTGTCACCATTCCCGGCTCTTTAGTTTGTAGAAATTTTACCTCGAGAAGCACCGAGCTGTTAGGGATGTGCCCGATTTTTATTATTATTATTACATTGTTTATCTCTTTTCCCCCCACCCCTCCAACCCTCAGTGACTACTTAAAATATGGTAAAGATGACGCAAAAAATTATTAGCATAATTCACTATACAAAGCTTAAACTTACCTTCTCCATTCCTCTCATGAAGTGTGTCCTGGGCTTTAACCCAAATCGAAGAAGAAAGGATTGACACCTTAAATAGCTGAAACAACTGGGAATAAGATATCTTGTCAAAATAACAAACAAATCACTCAAGGAAAAATACAATGAAACATCCATCTCTCTACAAATTTTGGACAGCTCATGGTGTCTTTTCGGCCACATTCTAAGATGTGACATAAACATTTCAGTGGACCAAGCAATGCTGTTTCGCTTTACAGAATCAGAAGAAAGATTCCCAGGATGCCCCATAACATCTTTACTGGTCACTGAAGAACAGTTTCATTTGGTTGAAAACATCTCTACAACCAAAATTTCAAAGAATCTTAAAACCTTGTGAGTGACTGTCCAGGAACAGAAAACGCTGGAACATACTCTGTGGGGCTATAAAACCTGCTGAGGTCTCAAAGTCAGACTTCTAAAATGCATAAGACTTTAGATGACTCTTTTCATTGGAGTCTTTAAAAAAAAGAAAAAAGAAAAGAAAAAAATTTAGAACTTTTATATAGTGCTGACTTCACTGTGTGCTCGAAGAGCTGTACAAGAGTTCCCTAACAGGCCTTTTTCCAAGCAGATACCTTCTCAGCTCTATGTAGAGTGTACAGAAATCCAGCCATTTTACAGGCACACTTGCTCTGGCTTACAGACAAGATTTTCCTCTGCCTACAGTCGGGTACTCAATAACACCTGAGTGGGTGTAAGTAGCCTTTCAGGACTAAACTTTATCATGGCATGGCCTGGATTCAAACTCAGAACCTTGACCACACAGCCACACTGCCCCACAATGGAGATGCATGGCCTTCGTAATTTCCCTCCTTTCAAAATTTTTTTTTTTGCAATCATTGTTCCATGGATTTCAATCACAGTTTTGAGCTTCACATTTAAAATCTATAGAGGCCGTAAGATGTTAACATTGCATGATGGTAGCATCTTTTGATGGAAACTGAACTTGCACATCACTGTTTGAGAATTCTTTATAAAGTTAGAAACGATTCTAGATAGGCAAAAAATAACTTTGCTTTTTAAAAATCTTTTTGTGATGACTTTTTTTCTCCTTTGCAATTCTGCAGAAGAAAACCAAGTCTGAGCGAGATCAAGAGAGAGGAATAAAGAGAATGAAAAAAAAATCAGGAGAGCCTCCTTTGCCAGCTCCGACACAGGATCATGAAAGTGATATCCCTTGGCCCCCAGGCTGGTGGAGGCTGGGAAATCCTCACTCAAAGGCAGATTATTTGTTTCTCAGATACGCCATGAAAGGTAGGGTCCTGGATATCTTTTTGAGGTACCAAACAAAAGATACAAAGATGAAGAGTATAGTCTTTACCCACTCACAGACAGATCACAATCCAAAACATTTCTTATCAGTCTCTCATGGCACTGCCAGCAGATGACGTCCACATTTCTCACCACACAGGCTGAGTGCTGGTTTCATCCACTGGCCGTCTTCTACCTTCTCAACATCGTCTCTCCATCGTAGTTTTGGTTTGCTTTTTATTCTTGTCTTGTCCCTTTCTGTTGTTATCCAAAACATTATAACAAACAAAAGCAAAGTGGATGATGTTTATAGGGGTCTTTTGGTCTTATTTAAATGTCACAACAGTGCTCCCTCTTTGACTTCAGTAGATTGCTTTAGAGGTTTGCCAAACTTGACAATTTAGATCATGAACCAATAATTTCACCTTTGCTGTCTGACTTCATATCGTGTTCTTTTACGTATTAAAATTGTTTTTTTTTACTTGATTTATAAAGTTATTGGAAAAGTTTTGAGCACTCAAACAAGATGATCAATAGGCCTAATGGGGATGGTGCTCATTTGCCTTTGCAAAAATCGCTACAACCAATAAGTTTTGAAGTCTTCCTCGCTTTTTCCAATTAATGAAAGTTGGTGATTCAATCGTGAAAGTAGACATTGCTGGAAAATGTGAGAGAAAATACTTGAAAGACCTCATCAGTTACAGCAGTAAGTTCAAATTAGCCATCATTTACCTCTTAAAATTGTGTGAAACATGTTGCTCAGGTAAGCATGGAGAATGAAAATAAATTATTCCTTATAGTATTCACTATTCACAGCTTATGAATAGCTTTTCCACCTTTTCATTTGGGTTTTTCAAAGTGGACTGTGATGGCTGCAGTGATTTTCTTCCCTTTTGATTTTTTCACATTGCCTCACTGATCATTGTTGGGCAGTTTTGAAGTCCAAGCGAATTGCTTAGACCTAAGTAATTAGATGGAAATTGTAAGGATTTCTAAAATGTCACAGCACATTCAAGATGGCGCTTTGATCCAATAGGCAAAATTGGTCTGAAAAGTTGTCCACACCAAAAGAAAACAAACATCATTTAATCCGTTTCACCTCATGTACATTGTTTTGACATTGTGGGCCTGGGCTTTTTTTTTTGTTTTGGTTTGTGGTTCTTGTTTAGTTTGTTTCTTTGTTAACTTAGGAAGTTTCCAATTTTGTATGGATGTATCAAGTTTTTACTTTGGTTTTTCAGCTGATAAAAAACTTCCAGGTGCTGAAAAGAAAAGCCAGTATTACGTCAAACACGGGAATCCAAATTTTGGAGGTGAGCAAGAATTGATAATAAATAGATAATACATGAGATACATCTTCATAGAGCTTCTATAACAATTCACTGTGTAAGAAATGCAATGAAACACCAATATCCCTCTTAATTCTAGAACGGTGGTGGAAACTTTTTTGACAAATTTGTGATGAAAACATGAAATTCCAGCAAGTAAGGCCATGTCATTCTAATTTAAAGGTTTAGGACCAAAATACAAAAGATGTCCATTCACAAGTCTACCAATTAATCTCAATAAAGATCTCAAGTTGTCAAAAAATCATTGACTAACATCATCCAACGACATGTCAAAATTAGAATCATTGTAACAAACAAACAACAGTGGAAAGCATTCATGACGTATCAAAAGGGCTTCTGGGGTGGTTGAGTCAGATGGCAGAGCAAGCAGACAGCATTAGGTCAGGTCAGGTCCTTATAGTCCATTGAAGCACATTGATTTGTTATGATAAGTTTATGTCAAGGGCTAGTGACCAGAACAAAGTATGTGAAAAAAAAAACTACTTGAAAAATGTCTGTCCATATTAAGTTGTCTTTGTTCTTTCAAAGTTATGTCAGTGGTGAGGGACAATTTTTTGGTCATTACTATTGTCAGCATCGATAGCTCAGTGGATAACAATACAATTAAAATGCGACTTTTGAGTATATATTTGGTGAAATGTCTTAAGGCAAGTTTTTCTCCGACATTAAAGGCTTTTAACTCTTTTGTTGCCTGCCTCTCATAGTTAAGTAAACCATTCGTTGCCAAGCGTTCTGCTCGAAGTAGGACAAAATTAGTGTTTTCAGATATAAAGTTCCCGCTTCCATACTTTTGAACACAGATCCATGAAATTTTCAGGATTGCTTCGTGGATGAATAAAGATCATTTTCATTTAATCAATTTATCAACTTTTGTCCAAATGGGGTCACATGAATTGTCTGACATCTTGGATTCTGAATAAAATTGGGAAAGTCAACATGATCCTTACTTCCAGCCTTTCTCCAATCAAAAATCAACACATATTTTATGAATATGTGATCAAAACAAAGTGGAGAGGGCTTCAGGTGCCAAGGGTGTTTTTTTGTTGTTGTATTTTGTGTTTTGTACTTTTATCTACAACAAGAAGAAAAACTCCCAGAACATGTGTGAAAAAGTAAACAGTGAATGACTATCATGAATGATGAACTAGTATAGCAATGTTAGGCCTACATTGTCTCTATTTAACTCTATCATCCACTCACTGGGTTTAAATGTCTCCTCTCCTACTAAATACTCCTACTCGAAGGGTAAATGAATGTCAGAAGGCCTATCCAAGTCATTACTTGCATCAGCAGGCGATGTGCCAAGCCCATTTGGGTCGAGCCAAAGTTTTCCTACTCTAGATCTAGATCTAGATCAAAATCCGGTAATTCTGGTCAGTAGATTTTTGTCTAAGCTATGAAACTAACTGCCCTTCTAGGTCTAGACCCAGTTTTCTATGAATAACCATTATATGAGCCAGAATTGTGATGCTAAACATTATCATCACCAAAAGCGACGACCGCTGTTCAAAGTGACAGTAAAAGATTGCAGTAAACAAGCTGTAAGTAGCAAAATGCGGGTCGAAAAGGTCCGAAAAAAATTCAGATAGCAGGCTCAGTGTCTATTGAGAGGAGGGAAGTCACTCCCATTATTCTGTGGTGTCGTGGTTTTTGTGTATCACACCTTTTATCGGCGATGGTCGGGATTTGACTTGAGTCGAATGCGGCAACGAAAGGTATGTACCGGAAATTCAACTTGAATCGAATTTGACAACGAAAGTGTTAAACCACCCGATTGTTATGGCTGAAATTTGCTTTGCTGAATAGTAGCCATTCCCCCTAGGTAATGAAACAGTTTCATTAAGTCTCAGTTGATAGATTTATTTCTAACATTTTTCAACATTCTACAGCACTATTTATGACAGCATATAGATCTAGATCATTTCAGCAGACTGGATCTCAATTACATCTTTTTTAGTATCGAAGTGACGAAGTTCGGACTAATATTAGAGAAAGCACCCGTTTTATTATAGTCTCTGCTAATATTTAGATCTAAATGGGGTTAAAATCTAGCTTTATGTTCTAGAAATATAGACCTCACTTAGTCTGAAAAGTGCAAAATAAAAAAAATTTGACCAAATTAATTTCCAGGGTTAAGAACAATTGCTCAGGGAGCAAGGGCTCTGCTTGTTGAGGATGAATCTCAGTCTAGATTCTAGAATAGAAAGGATAAAAAGTTAAAGGTTAATCAGTGAAAAGGAAGAACAGGTCAAAAACGTGTAACATATCGGACCAAAGTCCTTCATCAGAGATAATAGATAGAGAAACAGGACAATATGCAAATGAAATAAGAAATAATAATAAATGGTACATGATTAATCAAAAGGACTTTGCTGATGGAGATTTTGCTGTCAGCATAAGAACATGAATTGATGCAAAAAAAGCATGTCATGGAAACAACGCAGAAAACTAAAAATAATGGTTGAGAAATCTCTCTTTATTTTTCAACTGTTTTTTTTTTGTTTGTTTTCTTATGAGTCTCTATCAGCTAAGTCCTTTGTTATATCATATATCATTATCATTATTTTTTATTTCATTGCATTGTCCCTATTTAACTATGTCTGATGGACATTTGTCTGAAACGTTACATGTTTTGTCCCGTTTTTCCATTTCATTGAGTAACCCTTAAATATTTATGCATTTCTAGCTCAGTGATAACAAAACTTAGCTCTAGTGGAGAATCAAGAGGTATTCACCCAAGATAGTACCAGGGTATGTGATCAAGTTGGTTCGGGCCAGGTTGATGCGGGCAGGTCTACATGTCATTGGCCTTATGTCATTAGGTAAGACCCTTTACTTTGCTTACCTTACTCGACTCAGGTACTTGAGAAGGTAACAATGTGAAATGGTCGACCGCTGGGATAAAGGAGCCTGCATTTATGTTCGAATATGGATATAAACCTTGTCTTTATCTTTATCTTTAATGATGATGTTTATCGTAATGAGATTAAAATATTTGATGAATTGTGTATTTTGTTTCTTGTTAACAGGGATGAAAGGGATCATTTCAAAATCCAGGTGAGTAGGAAATATATTTCTCTCTCATTAAGTGGCATGTTCGTTCAGGAATGTTGTTTTTGTGTCGGCCCTACCGTATAAATCCCTTTCCATCGCCATCTTCCTAGCTGTAATAAAATCTGTTTCCACGTTTCTCTCGATGTCATTGCTCCGATGTCTCTTTGGTCTTCCTCTGCATCTATCACTTGGCATTCTTCTCAAAGATGGTTCGTTAATGTCTTTCATGCCGTTTGATGTGATCCAAAAAATTAGTTTCCTCTTTTTTACAGTCTTTACTAGCTCTTCTCTTTCTATTCCAAGTTCTTCCAAAATGGATGCATTTGTTCTTTTCATAACCCATGGTATTCTCAAGATGTTCCTGTAGCATTTTATTTCAAAACTGGATATTATCCACTCCGCATTTTTGTTCATGGTCCAGGATTCTGATCCATATGTGGCAAGTGGGAATATACAGGTCGTAAAAGTTTGATCCTGGTAGTTTTGGTTGTTCCTTGCCATAAATTTTTCATTTTCTTTAATTTTTGTAGGGCCATTGCACATCGTCATTGATTTCTCTGGTAATGTTTCCGTTAAGAGTTATCATTGTGCCAAGATATTGGAACTCTTTAACCCTTTCAATATTTTCGTTGTTGACTTTAAGGCTTGGTATTTGTTTTGATTTATCCATTTTCATTATCCTCGTTTTCTTGGCATTTAAGAAGAGATTCTTGACTTTACTGTGCTCTTTTACTGACATAATAAGTTTTTCTAGACCTTTTGGGGTTGTTGAGAGGAGGACAGTATCATTTGCATATTTTAGTTCTGGCAGATTATGGCCTCCAATGTTGAGACTATGAAAATGTTCAAGGTATTCTTCCGAATGCATTTGTCTTATAATATTTTCGTCATAGATGTTGAATAAGTACGATGATGTGATGCATCCTTCTCTCACTCCTTGCTCTGCCATGAACCTTTCTGATGTTTCTCCCTTGATTCTTACAGTCCCTGACTGTTCGTTGCGAAGGTTTTTTCTTAGCTTGATTATATGGATTGGAAATCTCATGTCAATCGTTATTTTTGAGGGAGCTTTTTGCTGAACATATTCAAATGCCTTGTAGAAATCGATGAAGCAGCAATATAAATCGGTGTTCAACCCCCTGCACCTCTCATTGACATTTCTCATATATTGAATATGTGATCCCTCGTGCCCTTCCTTGTTGAAATCCGAAGCGGAATAGCCTTATTTTGAAGACCATGTCAACTCAAGATACACATTTAAGATATTCTTGAATGTCCGTGGTGGACAGCATTGAGGGAGTAGAGAGCTAGAATGAAAGCCACCAGCATTTTACAAAGCCAGAAATGGACTTATTGATATAATAAAGGACCAATATCATAGTAAAGTAGTCCAAGCACAAGTAGGCCTACATTTAGACAGTCAGGTAATCAAACTCAATAGCCTTAGCAACACCCAAAATCACCAGGCACTTACACTTTTCCCCCCTGCGGCAATAAAAGACCAAGGAACAACATGGAGCTCCCTTTCAAATATGGGAGTAGCTTGGAGGATGTTTTATAATACAGGGATGAAAATCGCTCAGATTTTCTCTGATTTCAGATTTTTCTCACTATGATGCGATGCCTGTCTTTATCATGCCTTACTCTCTGTAATTTAATTATAAATAGTCCAGTCCAATCACTATCAAATCAATTGCTTTTATTATTCCATCAAAGTAAAGCCTACGAAGGCTCTGTTAAAAGTAATGTAGGCCTATTATCTCTATTATAGGTCTAACGCACATCATCAATGTTGTCGATTACTATTTGCATGACTAGAAGTTGGCCCAGACGTACACTTTTCCGTAAATAGTCGTCGGCTATTCAACAGTCAGAATTTTCCGAGATAAAAATCGGAAAAAGTCAGATTTTATAGGTCCGCGAATTTCTCGAGATTCCGAGAAAAAATCGGAAGCTATTTTTACAACATTTTAGGTGTTAGACCAGTGCTCCGGAAGTGAACCTATGGTCTTGTTTGG
>JAOWAY010166621.1:0-16812 GCA_028565895.1 Goniobranchus geometricus | reverse complement strand
CCCCCCCCCCCCCCCCCTGTCCGATCAGTCCTTGACTTTTATTTTGGCAGTATCTGTCAAAGAGTAAAGAAGAAAATAAAGGGTATTCTGGTGCTTTTTATATTTAACCACCACCACCATCACTTACACCTGAATATTAAAACGAAAAACAACACCAGAAAAACTCCACGACCATAAACAAAACAAAACAAAACAACAAATTTAAACTGTATCCTTATAAACTGGGGCATGGTTGAACATTTGGGATAAACATTTTCTTGCATTGCTCATTTTGGTGGTCCTACCTTTTGCAAGATATTGGATATTGGTGCATGAATTTCTTCAACAGTTGGCTCAACATAAGTGCCTTATAATTTTATTGGATTTGAGTGAGGAACTCTTGATTGCATGACTATGCTTCCAAGTCATATTCTTAATCTGCATTAGTGAAACTTTTTAATCATTCACAGAGTCAAATTTTTCCGATTATCATTTAAAACTGCTGCATCACATGCTAAATTAAAAGCTTAAGGGAAAAAGAGGGTCATTTGATATGTGAGCAACTTGTCAGTATAGTTTTATTCTCACGCTTTCAGTTACATTTTCCACTTACTCATATATTAAGCTTATGTTCTGCTGGTATGATTTCATATCCTGGATGTACAAAGTCAACTCTGACTCTAGCTGTAGAGGTGTTTCAGTGTAGAAATCTACTGCCATCGATGAATACTTAGCCGTCATTCTTTGTACACATTTGTTACTGTTGTACAAGTTCTGTTCTAAAAAATCCTGGTGTTAGTTTTCTTTTTTCGGAATGTTCATGTGGCTTACCATGTGAGTTCATACTGAATTATTCATGATGTTTTTGATTTGCTGACGCCCTCCACAGTGATGTTATATGTTACATACTTGAATGGTCTATCATGCTTTTTGTTGGATGAAGCTCCATCGATTTCTTTTTACACCTTGGGAATTTTTCTCAGTGTTCAAAGGATTTTTTTCCCTCTCCTTTTGTTTTATAATGTTTGGCTCAATGAGCCTCAGTTATGCCCCTGGGGAAAGTCTATCAGGCATGTTGTTCAGATGAGGAAAAAAATTGTACTGCAGCTGACTGATGTTGAGCCTTCAACAACAATAATTTGTTTTTGATTGTTAGAAAGCTATGCCCTGTCAAATCCGTTGTTTGAAGTTTGACACCTCCAACATTCAGCGTGATGGGCTGGATAAAGATAGTTACTGAAATCCACTTAATAGTGTCATTTTGAATCTGTTCATGTTTTCTGCTAAGTCATTTCAATTTGCTTCAAGCTATGTTTTGCATGAACTGTTCTCTATCTACATATGCTATTTTCATGAATTTTTAGGGAAACAAAAAAGGTCTGCTGATACATGGTTTAGATGAGTGTTCCATTTGTAAGATGTAGGTGTAGAAGATTTACGTCATAGATGTATCTCATTCATGCCTACTTTGAAATCAAGGACATTTTGAAGTCTTATGGTATTTTCGGTAAAGTTCATGAAAATCAAATTTGGTAGTTTTTTTAAAATGCCCCGTGTGCTGATATGAAGCTGATATATATTAAAAAAAAGATTTATTTCAATAAATGAGCATGCTGAACAATGTAATTCGAAGTTCCACTTGGTAGTCAGGATTAATTGAAAGCAAACTTTCAGTCTGTATCAGGTAGTCAAGAGTATTGGTGAAAAGAATGTGGTAACGTCTTCTATAACGTTCTTCATATCATATTTCTTTGAAAATAAATCATAACAGAGCTTTTTTTCATTTCAAAGCATTCGACTGCTTCTCTTTAGAAACCAGTCTGAATAAAGCTTGCACATTAAGACTGTAGATGTTAGAACTTGATACATTTATATTGACCAGTTCAAAAACGTGAACAGAACAATTGAGACTTTTATTTTTGGCATTTTGCTTTTCACAAAATAATCAGTTTGTCTTTTTTGGTTTACTGAAATGTTTTTTCAATGACGAAAGGTAATATTCAAGTTAGTTTCTTGTCTTTATTTAACGTATTTTGAATCATTTCTATTATTTTGATTTTTAAAAAATTTAATTTCAGAATTAATTCATCTTCCTCCTCTCTCACCCTCTTCCCCATTCCCAGAATCCGAGAATGAAGCAAAAAAAAAAAAATTATTTATAATACAGAAGGAAGATGAAGCCCTGGTTATCCGTTCTGATTTTGTGGTATTGTTCAGAGAGAAAAGATATCTCAAAGACAGACATTACATAATTCATATAGTTGACATTCAAGTATGTTAGAATCTAGAAAAGGGAAAGTGAGAAAGCCATCTTGGCCCTCTTGGTTTATTATGTTCTCCTTCATTCTTATAGTACACCGGTATAAACAAAGCATACTTTAACTCTGAACAAGCAGGTTAAAGTTGCATTCATACTAGATAGTGTTCAAGCCAAAAAGATTTTTTAAAAAAGAAGCATAGAGGGAATTTGTACGATGAGACGGCTGCTGTTTCGTTGTCTTGTCATGCTGTAGATCTTTTCATTCTTGTATTGTCAACTATATATGTGGTGACATGTTTTTTTTCTCTGCAATATTTTTCATTTATTTTTTGTTTGTTTTAGTTTTTTTAAAATATTACTTTTATTATTATCAGGCTATAATGCTGTTTATCATGTTTCGTGTGACTAATCTTTTTTTTTTCCCGCTCAGGAAAAACAAGTATTGAGTTTGGAAGGAAATTGTCTTTTCTTATTGTTTTTATCTCATTTTGTATTGTTTAATGTATGTATTGTTTATTGTATGTTCTTTCTTCCCATTATATTTGCCTTCTTCGTGCGTTGTGTCATCTTGTCATCGTCGTGGTTACATAGCCATAACTATTGGGAGACTAGGCTTTGTTTGCCCTCAAGACGTGGCCCCACTTTTACAACAGTTTATCAGACAATGGTAAATTTTTTTTACTTTATTCTTTGGTATATTTCCTTTGGTTGACTTTTCTCTCCTTATTTTATTAAGATTTACTTTTACAACTTTTCTTGTGCATTTTTTTTTTTTTTTTTGTCAGAAACTTGATGTCCCATTTTATCTTTTGATGATTCATATTTGTTTATTTATACAATGAACATTCTGTTGTGAGAATAGTTTTTTTTATTTATTTATAAACTTTAAAAAAGATAATCATGTGTGTGCCCTTTTTGTTGGTGATGTTCTTTAAGCAAGGTGTAAATGAAACTTTGTTTGGGAGGGGTGGTGGATCATATCGTTCTCTTCTGTATATCATCTTATCTGAAGATCGACATGACAGCTATTTGTATCATGGTATCTGGATACATGTAAAGTTTCAGATTTGAAGGAGAGACCTGTTGGACAGGTATCCCCCTTTGAGTTAGTTAGTTTTGTGTCCCTCTGAATTAGTATTGTAACACAATTTACAAATTAGTTTTATCACAAAGCTTAGAATTTGTAAGTGCAGTGAAAACAAACAATGGTTCTACACATGAAGGTAAGTGACTGTACTGTGAAAAATGTTTCTTTGTGGCAACTTTTAATCCCATTTCATGTAATCCCAAAAATTTTTATAGACTCTCCCTTTCTTTAAAAAAAAAAAAATGAAAAGGAAAAGAAAGAAAAAGAATAGATGGGCATTACATGCATATAGGTCAAAAAAGGAAATTTGTAAACTAAATTTTTTAGGGTTTTTTTCCTGCTTTGGAAGAAAAAGATAAACAATATGGTGTTTTTAATCTTTAATTTCCCCATATTGTTTGCTGATCAGTGTCTCTATGTCAAAAAGTAAAGATTTCTTGTCCTTTATTTTCTCCCTTTTTATTTATTCTCATATTTTTATTCATATCTGCCGTTATTGTTGGAATTGACTTTCATGTTTTTTCTGTGACAGGTGTACCTCCCTGCGTAATATCCGAGATAACGAGGAAAAGGATTCTGCCTTTCGAGGTGTGTGCCTCATGATTGGTGTTAATCCTGCAGGGGTGGTACAAGATTTCATCTTTTTCTGCGATGCTGTTGCATCATGGATGCAACCCAAACCTGATCTGAAAGAAATGTTTTGCAAGGTAACATATATAGTATTCTCACCGAGCATTGCAATTCTCTGCCTAAACCTGAGTTTTATTTCCCCTGCCCTAACATACAAACTATGACCTGAACATTAATGCCGTCATCCACACATGATGGCAGGCAGTGGAGTCAAGCATGAGATCGGCCCTGGTGGCAAATATTTAAAAAAAAAAAAAAAATGAAAACATTTAAGTCAACAAAACTAATCATTTTAGCAGCGTTCACTTTCTTCAAAATGGACCTATTCATGGTTGAGATCTAGTTCATTGGTAGAAAAATGTCTTGATGCATGAAATTATTTACTTTGAAATGCTGAGGTAAAATAACACCATTGAAGGAGGGTGGGGGGTAATTTGGTCTAGACCTAAATAGACTCATTTTTTAATGTGGCACACAGGTGACACTTTTTGCTTTGTTTTGACTTTTAAAGTGCTAGAATGGTCTGTGTTGTTTATGGATTGAAATTTATCTTGACAGATTCTTCATGGATTTAAAAATCAAGTTGGAGAAGAGAATTGGTCCAGATTTTCCGACCAGTTTCCTCAACCATTAAAGGAAAGGCTGACATCGAACTATGGAGTGTGAAGCCAATAGCCAGGTAAAATGGACAGTGAAGAAGGATTTGGCGACTTAAGTTCCTTTCACCCTGACTTGATATTGTAGATTATGGTAGGCTAGGCTCAATTGGAATGGATGACTAGTCACAGGTTGCGATTGCTTTAAGCTAAATTTAAGCATATAACATGCACAGCCAATTTGGCTCAAATATTCAAAGGAGGTGCCGGAATTCACGATTGTTTCTCTTTTATTTTGGTCACATATACAGCCTTTCATTTTTTGTGTATGTGGTACAGATGGTTGTGCTTAATTCCTATTTGGATCCAAGGTTCCTCAACTGAGAGGAATGCAGATTAGGACTACTGCAAGCTCTCCCCATGCAACTCGCAAAAGGCGAGTGAGTGTTGAGAGGGAGCTTCTTTTCTCAACTCTGTTCTTCTGTCAGGCTCTGTGTTGTGTCCTCACAGGAGAGAGGGAAAGAGGCATTATTCAGTGTCTGTCAGTTTTTCCCATTTATGTGCATTCATGACTTAAAAACCCAGCGCACTCCACTTAATTCAATATATCTCACAATTCAAAATTGCCCTTAATTTGACATGCTTGAAAAGTGGCTTGGTCCCTTTGATATCAAATAGTCAGGTGTGCACTGTACTTTGGGGTCACTTTCTATCCAGATGGACCAAGCACTTGTGGACACAAAGGGCGGCCGACAATCCTGGGTCGTTATTGCAGTGCACAGTTAGGGGCAGGGTGGCCATTGTTGAATTGTTATATGTTATAGAGACATGATACGAGGATAAATTGGGAAGGAATGCACAAATGGCCATATAAGCATTATATTACAAGATACACCCATCAATCTTACACAACGAAAAGTTCATTTCATCCCAAACATTATGGTATACCACTTTCACTATGGTCTCCATTGCGTTCAGTGCAGATCCGCTTCACCTGCCATATGCCGTCGGTGAAAAAGTCATCAGAGTGATTTCTAAACCAGGAGCAAATGAGGCTGGTCATGGAGACTTGAGTCACTATGGACCTGTGTCATTACTGTGCTTGGTCCAGCATGGCTTAGTGTTTCTATCAAAATATGTATCACCGTACACACATTTCATTCTTGATTGATAACTGTTGGGATACATCTCAACCACATGTTATGATGTCGTTGATTGTGTAGGCAAATGACACCCTACTTCAAATTTAGCAAACCTCTGTCCTTGGTTCAAAAGTGTATGTGTGAATTTTCAGAGGAACGTGAAAAACTTCCTAAGTTATTGGTCTCATATTTTTTGACTCATATATCTCGTCGTGTTGTCTTATATTATGTATTGTGATTGCTCCTTAGATTCTTGTCTCCCTATTTTAAGCAACTTCTTTGGCTCATCAGAAAATCTTTTCCACCACTTTTGTTCTCAAACTTTTCATTAGCCTTTCGTTGCACTCTTTTCTTGGGTGCTGAGATGATCTTTGTGATAAAAAATTGAGCTAAGAGCACCCTCTAGATCATTTTTGTGTATTTTGTAGTACGGTTACAATTTTGTGTGTGTGTTTGAAGGGGGGGAAGAGACTTACTTGTCAAGAATAAATAACCTTTATGATGAATGAAAATAAACTTGTGAAATTTCCACAGTGAGCAGTGCTTGATATGAAGTTCAATCTAATCTTTCAGAAATCAAATCCAGGACATGAAATTGGCATGACCACCTTCAAGTCCGAAACGCTGCATGAATCTGCTGACATGTATAAGTGGTTGCAGGAGGAAGTGTTGGGGTACTGTTGATTCATCCAGGACAAGGGTTTAGTATTGGAGGGAGGGACAGGGGCAAAATGTCGCTTTTTGCCATACTCTTTATATTTTACCACAAATGACAATCTTATCCTTATCGTATTGCTAAACCTGTTCAGCTGGTGGCTTTTGTTGTCTCATCCACAGTGGAACATTCGGCTGATGGCATTTCAAGATTCAATTTTTTAAAAATTAACTTTTTTTAAGGTTAAAAGGCACTGACCCCAGGAACATTAATTGTCTCATTCACCTTCTTTAACATTGTTCTGTAGCTGTTCTTTTATCTATTAATTTAAAAGATGAAAGGAAATTTGTTAAATGAAGATAAGCTATATTTACTCATTCATGTCTACATAGGGTGAATTAAATATTTATGTTCAAAGAAGAGTATCATTTTCTGTTGATGTTGACATGGTTGAACTGAAATCAGCCAAAGGTTGTGGTTTTACAATAGATTAAAAAAAAACAACATCTTTTCTGCTGTTCATCTTTTATGGTAATGTGCATGTCCTCCTTCCAGTTTGTTTAATCCTCCGTGTTACACACACCTTGCCTACAAGAGCTGCAAAATTGAACGGCGCAAGATCTAAGCTGTCTATATCTTAGAAAGTGGCTGGAAATTGCTGTGGTGTTTGTAAAGCAGTTTTTTCTTCTTCATAAAATAGCTCTGCAGTACAGCATGGCACTGTTTTATATTGTCTGTGATTGTTTATTATTATTGCTATTATTATTATTATTATTCAGTTGGTGTCACTGGCAGATTTGAAATCATTTTTAAAATACATATTTGGGGTTTGTCTATTTGAGCATCCCCTTTCTATTATGCATACTTTAATGAACTTATGAAATGAGATATTTTTGTTATTTACTAGTTCCATACTTTTCATTATTATCAACATTTGTCTTTCAGAGTTCAGATCTGCCAGTGGAGCAACTAAATAATACACAGAACTTTAATATTTTTATGAAGATATTTTTATGTATTTTTATTTTTGATATGCCCTCACTCTGTCATGTGATCCCTATCAATTTGAGTTGTCTGTCGGTCCTAAAACCCAGTGTGCTATGGGTTTTCTGTTGTTGTTTCTAGGACGTGGGGAAGAAGTTGTAAAAGGTAGAGTTTTCCTATTAATTATGTTGAAAGGATGTGAACGAGTTGAGTGGATGTTATTGAAGTGCTACAATTGTGTATGTACTTGTAAATATTGTGGTGCACTCAAAGTGTGAAGTGTTGACTGAAAGATTTTTTTTTTTTTCATTTCTTAAAATTATGAATTATGGTTTTGTTTTAATGTTTTTGGGGGGCTTGTTTTGTTTTGTTTTGTTTGGTTTTTTGGTGGGTAATGTTTTTTTTTTTAATGAAAGGATTCTACCTCATTTTTGTTTTAGTTTTTTATGATGTATGATACATTATTTTGCTACTTGAATTGTAAAGGGATCTTTTGAACAGAGTCAGGAAATTTATATATTTCTCCCAACTAATGACGGACTTAAATTACCTGATGGTTTGATTCACTCACTCAGTTGAACTTACCAAAGCAGTATGTGAACAGCTTTTTGTCACATCAGCCAGCACCTTGAAAAAGCAACCCACCCCATCGTTTCCCCTTTTCTAAATACAAATAAAACAAAGCCAACTTAAAAAACACAAATGAAAAGACAAAAAACATTTGACAATTTGCTAATAGTCCCAAATGGTGTTTCAGAATGTGAACACTTTTTTTTTTTTTTTTTCTAGATTTGATATTTAGAGCTCTTGCTGGCGTCCTGTTCTCTGTATGTTAAGTCACATGCAAGCTTTTTGTCTCAACATCAGCCTAATTTATTTGTTTCTTGTTGGTACTGTGCCATTTGTTTCAGTTGTTTTCCATATAGAGAGAAAGGATAGTTGGCACCATTGGTAGAAAGTTCACCCCCCCCATCCCCCCATGCTGTGCGTTTGGATCATTTCTTTGTCACCACCAGGTTTTAGGCATCTCTATCCCTCTTTTAAGAATTCTACAGAGGCTCCATTTTTGGTTTTTGCACTGAATTTGTATATGTGTGTGTATGTGCTCTCTCCAGACTCTTTCCATGAAGTGCAAAATTGCTTCATGTTCAGTATGCCGTGGCTAAATTTGCTTTCCCTTTTCCCTTTGATGATATTACATTTTGGTGCTCTCTCTCCCCTCACCCCCCTCTTCTTCTAAGATGACTATTTGTTTAGGTTGTTGTTAATCTATGAGAATGATTTTTTTTTCTTCTCCAAACAATTTTTAACAGAAAGCTTTAGTGCAACAAATTGTTTTTATTATTAGCACAGCAACTAGTGGTGAGTTTCAGGTTAAAGAGGAAATTCCCAATAATGTCATGTCATTATACTTTAGTTAAATTTTCCAGAACCTTAAATGCCTGCTGAAATTGCATCAAATATTCTCTTGTAAACTTTTTATTGGTTGGGTTAAATTGAAACGTCATAGCTCTGATGTGAATGCTTTTCATTAGGGGTCTCAGTCTTTCTTGATTCATACTCTTAATAAATTAAATAGGTACCATAAGATAGTGATAAGTGTTTCTCTTTCAATCTCTTCTTCTTATTAATATGAGCTGGCCTCAGGCTTAACATAGTAGTTGAACTTTTGTCCATAAAAGGATGAAGGGGAAAAGGACCCCAGAGGTCTTTACCTTTTATCTACTTATCAGACATGCTATTTCTTATTTATTCATACACTCAACAATGTTCATGACCATCGTGAACTGGCTCTTTCCATCTCTAAGATAACCACTCCACATCTATATACAGTGTATTATTTTCATAAACTTGTCATGAGAATCACCTACCTTGCTCAAGAGCAGATATTCATTTAAGCTGAATTAACATTTTGTCTAGGATTTGTAAATGTGTAAGTGTTAAGATTTTAGTTTGTAAATAAAGAGCGACATGAAAATATTGTTCTGAGTCATGTGTTCATGATTTATTTTTAATGTTCCTGTGACTACCTGGTTGGTTCTAGTCATCGGTGGTTACCCTTGCCTAAGATGTTAAGAGTAAGCTTAGAGACAATGGGTCATAGGGGCCTGATGCCGTGTTCTCTAATTGGATATTTTGGGATTAATGTAACTACAATTTCAATATCTAATCTCACTTCAGCAATGCATGCTGCTGTTGTAAGGAATCACTTCCTCCTTTTGTTTTTGAAATAAATGTAAATCTTACTGTATTTGAACCTTATTCAAAAGTGAACTCCAGACTATCCATAAGGCATATAGAAAAAATGAAAAAAACTCGGGACTCCAACAAGAGACTGCAAGAAGGCAAAGGAAGGGGAGAGAGGTCTGGCTTGTGACATGGCTATGTTTTGAAGTCTCAGATTTTGTGGCGATTCCTGAAGTTTTTCATCATATTTTGTCTTGAAGGCCGTTTTTCTCACAATGCTCCTTTTTGTGAATAGCATACAAACATCTCTTCCAATGCCAGTTGCCATTACGGATTGATTTTATTTTTTTAAAGCTGCTAAACAGGCACGACCATCATTGAACACTGCAGCGAGCTTTTCAGGGAAGGCAATGCCTCTTTGTTGCATTCGGACAAACCTCTTTCATGAAAATGCTAATTAGGATTTTGTGATGCCCTCAGTTCTACCTCTCCCCTAAGCTCTAACAAACAGCAAATGGTATCCCGACTATCAAACACTCAAGCCAAATGGCAGTTTGAAGACATGTTCACACGCTTTTTGAGAGACAAAGTTGTGTTTTTCTCCACAATACACACTAAATCTTGAAAAAGTAAATTAGGGACAAGAATAAAGTAATAAAGGTGAAACACAGATTGTGAAAGATGAACAACTTAAATCTGTGAGGGACTTTTTCTCTTAATATTTATTTTCATTTTAGTCTTGCTGCAGAACAACGCATTCAATATTGGTGTTGAGTGAATAATTATTTTTACTGACATTAAAAAAAAATTATGCAGTATACATAACACAAACATGTAGATTCTATTAATTTTCATGTGCAAGAAAAACATAACATTTTTATACCTGAAATAAGGTATTACCTGATTTTTATGAATATGTTTCTTTTACTTTAAGGTCAACTATATTCACAGACCTGTATATTTATTAAAAATTAATGCTCTAAAAAGGGAAAACAAACATTCCTATTTCAAGAGACATCTTTTGAATGAATATATCTTCCACATAACGATAGCCTGCATCCAAGGATGTAAATAATAGGAAGGCTTTGCTTCAAGCCAAAGACACTTGATGGTGGCAGTGGAAGCATTCATGGTTGTAATAAAATATCAATAAAAGTAAGGATTTCCAAAGATGGAAGAAAGACAGAACTTGGGCATCATATGAATTTTTCGTAATAACAAAGCACATCTAATGTTTGTCTTCCCCAAATAAAATGGGATAAGCGGTATCCAAGTATGATTATAATAATATTGGTGCTTTTGTATAAATGACATTCAAAAATTTAATTAGTCATATGTTTAGGGAATGACGCAACCATATATATACATATATAAGTAAGTTGTTTTGGGATGTCCTGACATTGCCCAACATTTGATTTGGGTTTGAATTAAGTGTTGTAAAAAGGTAGAAACACACCAGGTTTTCATTACGCTAGAATGAGAAACAAGCATTTTCGAATAAGACTGTATTTGCATGGGGGGGGGGGGGGAAGTTTCTGGACACCTATAATAATTCATGGGATTTACCCTCTTTTAGTTTAAATAAAATTTAATTTTTTCCTTAATGCTTGAACATGTTCTTCCAATTATTAATATACAGGTTCAGGTATTCACAATCTAAATTAATTATATACATCAAACAGGAAGAAACACGTAGATACCAAGATGCATGTCAAGTTAGTCAGCTATATTTGTCAATTTAAAAAAAAAAAAAGACAAAGAAAATCAACAAAAACCAGGAATCTTTAAAATTGCATTTCTCATTTTGATCAGTGACAAATGGTTAATTGAAATTGAAGGAAGAATATAATTTTCGGGTAGTCAAATCCAGAGACAAAATGAGAACTTGTGGAATGAAATTATGTGGGCATGTTAAGAGGAGAGATGAAAACATTGGCAATGAAATAATAAGGATAACACTACTATCAAGTAAGAGGAAGACACAAGAGAAGATATAAAGGTGAAATTAAAATTAAAGAAAGATATGATAGTACATGTATTGGTATGAGAGGGGAGTATGAAGAGGACTGACTGGAGATGGAAGATCTGCTGAAGCAACCCTTAAGATAACGTTCCTGTAAGTCTCTAAACGTATAAGGCAGAATTTGGGTCATGACGTTTTTGGATCTTCATGACTAAAAGAACAGAACGGGGGGTCCCATCACTTCTATAAGTTGTCCCTGTAAGTCTTTAAACCTGTAAGTCTGTAGATATTTATAGAGGAGGTTAGGGACACTCATTGTGGTTCTATTTAATGCTGTCAAAGGCTTTCTAGAAATCAATAAAGAGGACGACTACAGGTGTCTGGTACCTAATGGTTTTGTTAATGAAAGTCCACAGTGAACAAATCGCATCTGTACCCATACATGAGAGCTGAGGTCTGAAACTACTCTGACCATCCCTTGGCATTATGTCAACAGCCTTTTCCATTTTCTTCAGGATGACAATGCGCAAAGCTTTGTATGGCAGCCAAAAACATCATGTCCCAATTTCTGACTTCAGCATTTAGAAACTTACAGCGGCGATAAGTTCAAAGAAGAAGATAAAAAAACCCATACATGTATGTACCCATTCAAAGGCCTCTGTCGGGCTATGGAATAAAGTACTAATAAAATAATGGGTATGCCAATAATACTCCCTATGCAAAGACAACTTACTTTTAAGCTCATCAGATGTTCATTAAAAATCTTACCACCCAGAGAGTATCTAAAACAGGCCTACCTAAACCATTTTACAGAGACATCCAGGTCAGAATTCATGTCCAGCTGTTACAAAATTTAAATCTCAAGATAGTCTGAGCTGAAGTGTTTGTAGCACCCACATGATGATGGCTAGATAATGGCTCTTTGAAACTAACATCATACAGCACCTGATTTGCCGTGATACAAATGTAAAATATTACAAAGCAATATGTCAGGAATCATGCCAGGTTTGGAGACTAGGCTCAGATTCAGTAACAGTAACATATGATTAAATTGAGTGTGATGAAAGCAAGATAAAATCATGACAAAATCCCTCGTGCATTCTAAAGAAAAATCTCAGGTCGGATGTCCACTGTGTGGCCACATGCTTAGAATCCATTGGCACGGAGGCCCTCAACAGTCTACGGCAGTGAGGAAAAAGATCTAATGAACTTCACATCATTTCGCCCCCGTAACCAAATGATACTGTTGTAATCATTGATCAGATAAACATGAAATATGAATAGCATAAAAGAGAATTTAAAAACAGAAGATACTTTTGTGTTCTCATATAATCCATAAGTTTGTATAAGTGTGATCCCCACCCCCTTCCATGCCCCCGTGTATGAACAGTCTTAATTTATAGACACATGAAATAACCAGGAAACTGATTGACATCCAATACTAACAAAGGTACCATATTGAGACAAAACCAAACATGTATTCACAGGAAATCTTAGCATCAATTGTTAATCTCCATTCACTGAGTGTCCTACATTTGATTTGTGATTGTCTGGAGTCCACCCATAGACTCCATGATGTGATGGCCACGGCAATGTTCTGTGTAAGACATGATGGATTGATGGCAGGGTCAAATCTATGAAGACAAGAGAAAACAACTACAATTTCTATTTTCTCTTAAATGCCAAAACCATTCATTTTACACGTCGGTAAATTATAACAATGTAGGGATTCCAATTCCAGGAGGTACATTTTAGGATATTGACAATGTTCATAACATTGCCTCTTTCTTTACATTATTTACACGCAATTGAGGTCCATCTGAGTCTGAGGGACAAAAACATTGTGGTCAAATTGTGATGTGCCCCACAACTATTAGTTTACTATGTGTTACCTCGGGTTACACTAAAAACATTCCAGCTCTGCGAGTTCAAAAGACTGAAAAGTTAAGTAAGTAGGCATGTTTCATATCTTGAACTATGGATAGCTGGGAATTTTTAATGACATTCTTCAGGTTATTTAAAATAAAATTTCTTTAATGTTTAAAATCTTGAAATATATCAGAATTATGAATTGATCTTGTCAAAAATGCCCATGGAGTAAATTTGAGTAAAAAAACAACAAGCCAGCATTATTCATCACAAATACACATAATGGTGCATCCAGCAAACAGGAAATATAGTGCCTCTAACCAAAAAGATTTCACTTGCATTCAGAATTGACAATATATATCCACAATGTATGATCATACCTGACACACTTGTGACCTCAGACCATAGACTCATTTCATTAAATAAAACATAGAATCAAATATATGATAACAAAACATCAATGTTATTAATCCTTGAGAAAATTTTTCATGGTTGTGCACATTGATGAAAATGCACAGAACAAGAAAAGGATTAATTGACCTCTACCTTCCCACATAATATATCATCTGTGAAAATGCCAAACAATATAAGTCCGAAAATATTCCATTCGCGGGTAGGTCAAACCGTGTATGTCGGCCGGAGTAAATAAAAACAAAATAATTCATTAAAATGAGTAATAGTCTGGTCAAGTAGGTGTTGGACCTTTTGAGAATCCCATCTGGACGGTGTTATAGTAAAAATGTTGGACACAATTTTTTAAAAAAAATCTCCTGTTAAATGTTGACTGGAAAACATACGCGGTTTGGCATTTTCACCAATGATATAGGCCTACAGCTCACACGTTGGCATCTTTGCTACACAATGGAATATATTATGAATTTTAGAACTGGAATGGCATTCTATCTTAGGCCAGAGAAATTTACATACATATGAATGTTTATATATTTCAACTTACATATCTGAAATAAGGCTGGCAAGACATATGTGGTAATATATTAATTCTACTGACTTGTAGAAGAAATGTACAATTTTGGACAATTCTTTAAAAAACTATTTTTTTTCTTCACCCTGCCTTAATTTTAAAATCTACAACTTGATCTATGTACAGTGCAATCTCCTGATAACGACACCTCCGAATAGCGACAACCTCTGAATAAAGACATCGCTCCCAGGTCCCGATTTTTTTTACTATATGTCCTTAGTAAATAAAAACCTCGCGATAGCGACATGAATTAGACCAAAAACCCCCAATAACGACATAGAGAACGTCAACTCACTACTCTAAGCCAATGAAAACCAACGTTTCTTAACCATTCATAGCCAATCCGATCGCAATTTTTTTCCAACCAATGAGAGCGCTAGTTTGCCAAGCCCAGATACCTGGTATACTACAGAGGAAAAATGTTGCTTACGTTCTTTGTTTAGTAGATAAAAAAACAAAAACAATAGTATTGTTCATCAATGGTCAAGCGCAGCGGGTAAAACACTTGTCAGCACAAGGTGCATGTTCTAACAGCATGTCTTGTCACAGATACTGATACATGTATGTGCATCGCATTGTGGGCTCCCGGAAGTCTCATTTCACCACCTTTGTCCGCCATCTTGAAAACCTTGGAATAACGACAACCCCTGATAACGACACGATTTTTTGGTCCTGAGCCATGTCTTTATCGGGAGGTTGCACTGTATGATTGAAGGTCATAAGTCTGTTAGTACTAATGCAAGATGAAAATTGTCTTGTCCAATATCAACAGTGTCAATGTACAGCTCTCTGACAAGAATGAAAACACCTCAATAAATGAGACAAAGGACAACTAACATATAACCACCTTTACTCAAAGTGAATGACCAAAGCACATGCTTTGAAACAAAGAAAAATGCTAAACAAGAATGAAGGAATGAAAAAGAAAAATCACAACAGTTTAACAACAAAAAATATCTATGTCAGAATACAAAATGTGAAGCAAAGACAAAAGAATTAGAGAAAAAATGAAACAGTATCTTTCACACTTAAAGAATAGTAGTAATAGTAATAGACACAATTCTCTCTGCTGGGGAACCAAGAACCCTTGTGGGACTTTTCATAATTAACCTTTACGGCATTTAAACTACAGTGTTAATAATCCTTATCATCATCACATTTACGATCACTATACCTATAAGTATTGAAGTTGTTTTAAAAAAATGCACAAAATATATTTCTATGATATGCTAGTAGAATAAACATAAAATATTTATATGACATTACAATGGTAAAAAAAACATTATGCAGGCCAAGCGCAAATTTATATAAATCATTAACTTGATCAAGGGAAAAAAGGGCAGATTGATGGATTTTGGTGGTTGTCAGGCATATGACTATGTTTACAAGGTACTTTGGCAGCAACAGAAGTCTGACTTTCAATTTTAAATCTAAATACTTCATGTTCCTTCATAATCATAGCATCACAGATCTGTGAGTATTATAATTCTGTAATATAGATAAGCGTATCGGTAAGAGAAATCTACATAGACATTTATCAATCTGGATAAAATGCTTCACTGCTACAAAATTTGATTATTACAAATGTGTACATACAAGTATGAAGAATGAAGAAAAATAAGACAAATATTTCATTGATAAATCCCTAAAGTTTAACAATTTGTTATAAATCAAGGCACTTTGAGCATGTTGAAATAAACTTCTTCCAGTTTCAACATAAAAGAGACCTCATGATCGCAAACATGCAAGAAACGCATCCATAAAAGAAACTTTTCTATATATTAAAATTGGCACTTAAATTTGGACCCCTTTGAGTTTATTCATTATGTTCTTCTGCATATTTTCTGTAGAATCCCAATTGGACTAAAGCACAAAGTTGGAAAGGTATCGCTTATTAAATTGGAAACTGCTTTGGCACCGTCAACCGCTGTAGGTGTGTAATATCTTCTTCTGGGTTGTTTCAGTCATTGATGTTTTGTACTCACACACACACACAAATCTTTCTCTTGTTCTGTTTTGGCATGGGTTAATTTTGACAGTCCTATATTGTCAGCAAATGATACTTTTAAAAAATATTACATACGACAGATAGTTGCCAAGTTTCTTTAGTTTTAAGAGTTGTTTATATTATCAGCAAATAATACTTTAAAAAAATATTACATACGACTGATAGTTGCCAAATTTCTTTAGTTTTAAGAGTTGTTTAACTGAGTTGAATCATGGAAATCTACTGATACTACAGCACTTTCTAAACATTAGAAAACATTAGCTGTGATATTTTAGACACCCAAAAAGACATCAAACACTTAAAAAACACAATGGAAGCCTAAGTAGAAGGAAAGAGAGGAAGAGGGTGTCAAGTACAGTATTACCCATTTTTAACGACATCTCGAATAACGAAAACTATTGCTATAACGAGAGATTTTAAAATCCCCGTTTTTCTCTCTATTTGGGCTCTATAATTTATTTTTAAAATAA
>JAOWAY010166620.1:0-23767 GCA_028565895.1 Goniobranchus geometricus | reverse complement strand
TCTCTCTCTCTCTCTCTCTCTCTCTCTCTCTCTCTCCATCTCTGTCTCTCTCTCCGTTTCTGTGTGTGTGGCGTGTTCCTTCAGGAGTGTTGCCTTCATGAGAGCCCTTCTAGCTCTGTATAAATCTCTTTTCATTGCCATCCGTCCAACTGTTGTCAAGTCTGTTTCCAGTTCTCTCTTGATGTCATCGCTCCAACGTCTTTTAGGTCTTCCGTTAAACTTACCTACCGTAAATATACATATTAGAGAATAACTTTAAATATATAAAAGATGAACTATGAGACCAACGGCCACGTTTTGCTTTCATCTACAGGGATTTGATAGGAGAACATCCGAGTGCCTGCAGGATGAATTCCTCCACCCTCCACCCTCGCCGGAACCTCCCCCAGAAATGCCGGAGATAAAAGACGAAAAATGGGCCAACGAATTTGCTTGGGCTTGGGCTTTCAATAAGGATGGGCACGACGCTGAGGTGGAGAGAGAACAAGAATATATCAAACAATGGATTCATACCATTATTCACTCACCGATGCCCGAAAATGTGTTCAGCAAGGGCCCTGCTTTGACTGCGGCAAAAGAGGGTGAGGGGGAAGAAGGCTACTCCGTGGATTCTCCTCCCACTCAAGGAAAAGCAACAGCGATGATGGAAAGAGAATATGAGGCATTTCATCAGGAAAATCCTCATCATGATATTTCGAACCCATGTTCACCTGCTGTGACTCTTACTGAAGAAGAAAATAAAAGTCTCCCTTTTCCGCCAACCAAACGTGTCAGTTTGAAGCACGGAAGTAGTGGTGACACGGAGGAGACATGCACACACGTCAAACGTATAAAGACTTCAAATGAAACCGTCGAAATTGAAGCATTCTCAAAAGGCCTTTCACCCCATACTGATCCTGGGATGGATATATCCTCCAGCGATGACACTGGTATGTTCACATCAACTTCTGATATGGAAACAAGTGCCATAGATATTTCTCACTATCATCCCTCGGGGGATGTTTTCTCGTCGTCTGATACAATGTCAGAGCACGAGGAAGTGATTCATAACGAAGACAGCACTTCTGGTGATGAGGGAAATGACACTTTTGATGAAGCTCTCGAGGAAATTCGTCACCAAACTTTTGATTCTCACAAGGTAGAACTCCTTGCCGAATCCATTCCAATTAGCCATGAAGATTCATCAAAACAAGGAGCATCAAGCTACCAATTCCAGTCCCTAGTATTTCTCGAGCATGACAAACCATTTGCAAAACAGCCAATAGAGTCTAATATCAAAAGACCGATAAGCTCCTCTGTTGACGATATCGAACAATTCAATTTGGACAGCGAAATCGATCGTTTTAACAGAGATTCGCGAGCAACCGAGCTGTCATCTTCAGTCGATGAACTGAGGACCCCAACCTCATCTCCGATGATGAATGCAGATCAAAGTGATTTGTACAGATCAGTGAATAATCTGCCAGAGCTGGTGATTGATTCCAGCAGTCTCCAAAAGCGCTGTCGTCACGGGAATCCCCGATCATTGAGATATCACTCCAGTCCAGAGTCACTGGAAGATACAACGCGATCTCAAAAGGACTCAACATTTCCACTAACTCAGGAATTTAGTTCTTCATCAGAGGAAATTGACGTAAGAATTCCAAATCTTGCCATAAGCGTGTCAGACGACGATTTTCTTAAGACTTGCTCGCGAAAGCAAACTGCATACTGGCGATCTTTGGATCTGAACCGATTCAGTAGTTCGGTAGACAGTCTTAATGAGGCTGTGGAAAAACCATTCGAGGCGCAGAAAGGAGATGTCGAGTCCAGCGCCTATCTTTTTGGTCATGGTTTGGAAAGTTCTGCTGTGGATGCCATCAGTGAACTTGATGGCCAAAGTGCACAGGTTCAAGATGAAAATATGAACACTGAGCAACGAGCTACGTTTCAGGACTCCATGGATTCATCTCAGCTTCTCCATGAAAACACAGTTGATATTGATATTGAAGATAGTCGCCGTACGCAACCAACTACCAATACAAGTAAAGATAACGGAATCAAAGAGGAAAGCTCGACTCATGTAGGGGCCTTCACTATGACGGATACTTATCAATGCCTTGAAACAGAGGTTGATGAGAGCACCCCCCGATTCCAGCTTCACGATCAAAAAGAAAAAGAAAGAAATGGATCCACTCAAAGGGAGGATGCATGCTTAGGCGATGGAATTCAAAAAGACATATCAAGCGAGGACCATTCGGACATTCCAAGCCCTCTTCAAGAAGGGGACAGTGAGATGGCTGAGGTACTTTATTCAGCCAGTAAAGAGCCATTGGCATCCAGACGTGTGACAATGGATGAATGTACAAATGAATATATGAATATCTCTGACAATTTATGTCAAGACAATGTCGACTTAAGTTTTGAAAATAAGTCACTGTTCACGGTTTCGTCACCTGAAAGATACGAAAGTGATGGAAAAAATGGCAAGGTATCGGACTCAGCTCCTGGATCTTTGCAAAGTCAGACAGGTATGCTGCTATATCAGGTGGAGAGTGACATAGATTCAGAAAGACAGAAAACTGTGCCTGTTGAAAATATCAATAAGGACTTCGGTTCATCTCACAGCGATGTCCCCAGAACCGAGGCCACAACCAGAGATTCCATACATCAAACGACAATTGATGAGGCCAAAACAGATAACACAAACATTTCTGAAACAATTCATACGATTAAAACAGAAGGCAAAGACGTTGATTCGTTGAAGTGTGAAATGATTTCTACTTCCATACTTGAAAGCACTGATCCTTCCTCAATGCAATCTGAAGCCGTTTGCTTGGTTCCATCTGATGGCACAGATAGTGAGAAGAAGACACAGGTGTCAGACCCAACTGAAGATAATTGCATTGATTTCGATGAGACCGAATTAGATGATCTGATCATAACAGAAGACACAGACATTGATATAATACAGGATCAGAGCCAAGAATTGGCTAAAATCCATGAATTGGCCACAAATGAAGGTACACGTGCTGATTCACAACGGGAGAAAGAACCCGATATTGCTCTGAATGAAGCGACAGATGCTGATTCACAACACACTGAGACACACGATATGGCCATACTTGAAGGTTCAAACATTGATTCACAGAGAGGGGAAATTCCCGATGTTGCCATGAATGAAGGCACAGATGTAGATTCAAAACAGGCACAATTACTTGCTTTGGTCACGTCTGGAGACATAAACATTGATTCATATCAGGCCGAAATACATGCATTATCCATGAATAAAAGTCTAAACTTAGATTCAGAGCAGGCTGAACGCCATGATATGTCCTTCCCTGAAAGTACAATAATTGATTCACAACAAGATGAAATTGATGAAATGGCCATGCCTGAAGGCACAAACATTCATTCACAAAAGGATGAAAATCATGCCATGGCCTTACCTGAAGGGGAAAATATTGATTCACATAATATGAACGTACCTGAAGATATAAACGTTGATTCACAACGGAATGACATGCACAGTGTAGCTGTGCATGACTATACAGATGTTGATTCACAGCAGACTGAAACACTAGACTTAATCATATCAGAAGGCACAGATGTCAATTCACAACTGTCTGAAAAACTTGGAGTAGTCACGCGTGAGGGTACAGGCGTTGATTCACAGGAATCCGAAACACTTGGATTCGTCATGCCTGAAGGTACAGGTGTATATTCACAACAGTCTGAATCAGCTGATGTAGTCATGTCTGAAGGTACAGACGCAGATTCACAGCAGTATGAAAGGGCTGGTGTAGTCATGGCTGATAAGGTAAACGTAGAGTCAGAGCAGTCTGAAACACTTGGAGTAGTCATACCTGAAGGTACAAATTTGGGTTCAAAACTGTTTGAAACACTTGGAGTAGACATTCCTGAAGGCACAGACGAAGATTTACAACAGTCTGGTATACATGGAGAAATTATGCCTGAAGGTACAGACGTTGATTTTCAACCATCTGAAACAGCTGGTGTAGTCATTCCTGAAGGTACAGACGCTGATTCACAGCAATCGCAAACACCCAAAGTGGTCATGCCTGAAGGCACAGACGTCGATTCACAGCAAATTGAAACACCTGAGGTAGTCATGACTGAAGGTACAGACGTTGATTCAAAGCAATCTGAAACACCTGAAGTAGTCATGTCTGAAGGTACAGACGCTGATTCACAGCAATCTGAAACACCTGAAGTAGTCATGTCTGAAGGTACAGACGCTGATTCACAGCAATCTCTAACACCTGAAGTAGTCATGACTGAAAGTACAGACATTGATTCACAGCAATCTGAAACACCTGAAGTTGTCATGCCTAAAGATACAGACGTTGATTCACAGCAAACTCAAACACCTGAAGTAGTCATGTCTGAAGGTACATCTGTTGATTCACAGCAATCTGAGACACCTGAAGTAGTCAAGCCTGAAGGTACAGACGTTGATTCACAGCAATCCGAAACACTTGAAGTAGTCATGCCTGAAGGTATAGACGTTGATTCACAGCAATCTGAAACACCTGAAGTAGTCACGCCTGAAGGTACAAACGTTGATTCACAGCAATCTCTAACACCTGAAGTTGTGAGGTCTGAAGTTACAGACGTTGATTCACAGCAGTCTGAGACACCTGAAGTAGTCATGTCTGAAGGCTCAGACGTCGATTCACAGCAATTAAAAACATCTGAAGTAGTCATGCCCGAAGGTACACACGTTGATTCACAGCAAATTGGAATACCTGAAGGGGTCATGCTTGCAAGTGCAGACGTTGATTCAGAGCAATCGGAAACACCTGAAGTAGTCACGCCTGAAGGTACAGACGTTGATTCACAGCAATCTCTAACACCTGAAGTTGTGAGGTCTGAAGTTACAGACGTTGATTCACAGCAGTCTGAAACACCTGAAGTAGTCATGCCTGAAGGTGCAGACATTGATTCACAGCAAACTGGCACACCTGAAGTAGTCATGTCTGAAGGTACAAACGTTGATTCACAGGAATCTGAGACATCTAAAGTATTTATGTCTGAAGGTTCAGACGTCGACTCACAGCAAATTGAAACACCTGAAGTAGTCATGCCTGAAGGTACAGACGTTGATTCACAGCAAATTGAGACATCTGAAGTTGTCATGCCTAAAAGTACAGACGTTGATTCAAAGCAAGTTGAAACACCTGAAGTAGTCATGTCAGAAGGTACAGACGTTGATTCACAGCAACTAAAAACACCCGAAGTAGTCATGCCTGAAGGTACACACGTCGATTCACAGCAATCGGAAACACCTGAAGTAGTCATGTCTGAAGGTACAGACATTGATTCACAGCAATCTGAAACACCAGAAGTCGTCATGTCTGAAGGTACAAACGTTGATACCCAGGAATCTGAGACATCTGAAGTAGTTATGGCTGAAGGTACATACGTCGATTCACAGAAAACTGAAACACCTGAAGTAGTCATGCATGAAGGTAGAGACGTTGATTCACAGCAAACTGAAACACATGAGGTGGTCATGCCCGAAGGTACAGACGTTGATTCACAGCAAACTGAGACACCTGAAGTAGTCATGCCTGAAAGCAAAGACGTTGATTCACAGCAATTTAAAACACCTGAAGTAGTCATGTCTGAAGGTACAGACATTGATTCAAAGCAATTAAAAATACCTGAAGTAGTCATGCCTGAAGGTACACATGTCGATTCACAGCAATCTGAAACACCCGAAGTAGACATGCCTGAAGGCACACACGTCGATTCCCAGCAATCTGAAACACTTGAAGTAGTCATGTCTAAAGGTACCGACGTCGATTCACAGCAAACTGAAACACCTGAATTAGTTATGTCTGAATGTACAGACGTTGATTCACAGGAAACTGAAACACCTGAAGTAGTCATGCCTGAAGATACAGACGTTGATTCACAGCAAACTGAAACACCTGAAGTAGTTATGTCTGAAGGTACAGACGTTGATTCACAGCAAACTGAAACACTTGAAGTAGTCATGCCTGAAGGTACAAACGTTGATTCACAGCAGTCTGAAACACGTGAAGTAGTTATGCCTGAAGATACAGACGTTAATTCACAGCAAACTGAAACACCTGAAGTAGTCATGCTTGAAGGTACAAACGTCGATTCACCGCAATCTGAAACAACTGAAGTAGTTATGTCTGAATGTACAGACGTTGATTCACAGCAAACTGAAACACCTGAAGTAGTTATGTCTGAATGTACAGACGTTAATTCATCGCAATCTGAAACACCTGAAATAGTCATGCCTGAAAGTACAGACGTTGATTCACAGCAATTTGAAACACCTGAAGTAGTCATGCCTGAAGGTACACACGTCGATTCACAGCAATGTGAAACACCTGAAGTAGTCATGTCTGAAGGTACAGACGTTGATTCACAGCAATTTGAAATACCTGAAGTAGTCATGTCTGAAGGTACACACGTCGATTCACAGCAATCTGAAACACCAGAAGTAGTCAAGCCTCAAGGTACACACGTCGATTCACAGCAATCTGAAGCACCTGAAGTAGTCATGCCTGAGGGTGCACACGTCGAAACACAGCAATCCGAAACACATGAAGTAGTCATATCTGAAGGTACAGACGTTGATGAAGGAACAGAGGGTGATTCACAACAGTCTGAAAGACATGGAATGGTTATACCTGGAATTTCAGATGTAAATTCAGTACAGCCTGAAATAGCTGGACTAGTAATGTTTGATGGTACCGATGTAGATTCACAACAGCTTGGAACAGCTGATACAGTCAAGCCTGAAGGTACAGATCTTGATTCACAACAGCCTGGATTATCTTATGCAGTTATACCTGAAGGTACGGATGTCGATTCACAACAGGCTGAATCATCCGATGTAGTCATGCTTGAAGGCAGCGATGAAGAGTCACAACAGTTTGAACCACCTGACGTAGCCATGAGTGAAGGTACCGATATAGATTCACAACATCCTGGAACACCTGATGCAGTCATGCCTGAAGGTACAAATGTTGATTCACAACATGCCGGATCATACGATGCAGTCATGCCTGAAGGAACTGATGTCGATTCACAACAGCCCGGATCATCTGAAGGTACAGATGTTGATTCACAACACTGTGAACCACCGGATGCAGTCATGTCTCAAGGTGCAGACGTTGATCTACAACAGCCTAGATCATCTCATGCAGCTATGCCTGAAGGCTCAGATGAAGATTCCCAGCTGCTTGAAACACCTGACGTGATCATGGCTGAAGGTACTAATGTTGATCTGCAACAGCATGAATCATTTATTGCAGTCATGCCTGAGGGCACAGATGCAGATTCACAGCAGCCTGAAATACCTGACGTGGTCATGACTGAATGTACCGTTGTTGATTCACAAACTGCAAGAGCAGTATACGCGGCAGAGCATGTTGGTGTCAATGTCACCGCACAAACGGCCCAAACCCCTGATGTGTTGATGTTAGAAGGTACTGACATTGCTTCAGAAAAGTCTCAAATAGATGATGTAGTCGCCATGTCTGAAAGTGATAACTATGTTTCCCAAAGTGCTGAAACTGCAGTTGTGGATATGCTGCAAGGTGCAGAGCTTGATTTACCTTTGCCTGAGAAAGAAGATACTGCAATGCTTATTAACACACCGAGTCAATTATTAATTACCAAACCTGAAGGTACAGACATTGATTCATTGTGCTACGGAAAAGATCAAAATATGCATATCGATTCGCTGGAAAATGAAACAACAGCTAATGTAGAAGCAGCTAGAGGTGAAGGAGCTGATTCGTTGAAAGATGTGGCCATTGCTGATAAGGGAGACACTGAATCATTCAAACAAACAGAAACAAAAGTCTTTGTTACAACTGAAGTTACGCGCATTAATACACTTGATGGAGAATTAGATGATCTGATAATAATTGAAGATAGGGACATTGATGAAGTAAATGCTGAAAGGCAAAAACATTTTGTAGTGAACAGCAGAGAAACTGAACTTTTATCAGCAACAACCATAAATGGAGGTACAGACATTGATTCATTTCAGCCTGAAACAATTGGTGTCTTGACATCTGAAGGAAAAGACATCGAATTAGCACAAACTGAGAAAAGTGATGTCGACACCTCTGGAGATACAGGTTTTGATTCAGTGCACCATGAAACAACTGATGTTGCCAGATCTGAAGACACAGATATAGATTCAGATAAGATTGGAACACTTGAGCTAATCAGGTCTGACGGTGAAATGGTGGTTTCGAAACCTTTAGAAGCAATTGATACTGTCAAATCTGAAGCCACTGACATTGATTCAGTAAAGTCTAAGACAATTGTTGTTGCCACATCAGATGGCAACATGATTGATTCAGTAGAGCCTGAAGTGCCCGTAACTGATCTTATCACATTTAAAGGAACAGATATTGATCCAGTACAGGTTCAAAGAAGTGGTATCGTCATGTCTGAGGCTACAGACATTGAATCAGTACAGATTAGAACAAGAAATGGCGTCACATCTGAGGACACATATATTGATTCAATACCGACTGAAACAATTGATATGATGACATCCGAAGGCACAGGTTTTTGTTCAACACAAAGTGCCACAATAGATGTCACAAATGAAAGCGCAGATACAGATTCAGCACAACTGGAAAGGATTAATGAAGGTGAAGACATCGATTCAGTACAAGTGAGTAAAACTGATTCTGTCACGTCTGAAATGAGAGGCATTGATTCAATTCACACCGAAGCAGTTGATTTCGTAACTTCTGAAGAGATAAATAGAGGTTCTATAGAGACTGGAACAATTGATGCCGTCACATCTGTTGGTGCGAATGCTGACTCCATAGAATCTGAGATGTATGTAGAAACTCTTACGGAAACAGATACAGCAACCGAACCGACTATAAGTGTCACTTATATTCCAACGAAGACTGATAGTTTTTCGGCGCCTGCCGAAGCCGAAGCGATTGATATGATGACAATCGTCGAAAAAGATTCTCATTCCATGCAAACTGAAATCAATTGTATCGTCAGTTCCATTCACAGTCAGTCGGAAATTGACCCCTTTTCACACCAAACGGTCGTTATGGATTCATTGATGGCCGCTAAGAAAGCCAGTGTCGAAAGTGAAGGTTTGGCCATTGATTATTATCAAAGTGAAAAATCCGAACCGTTTCAGAATGACGTCCAAGATTTTGCGACCAATGGCCTTATTGATAGAGGAATGACAGAAGAGCATGAGAGCTCCACACGTTCTGGGGCGTATAAAGATGGACCTTCAGGCAATCCCCTTGAAAATGGGCCTCAAAAGTCTTCAAAGCAGTCAACTGTCATCAACAAAAGACGAACAATTAAAATCGCATCCAAATACGACTGGGTGGCTTTTGATTCGAAATGCTTTGCCCATGAAGAAAAGGAGAAGTATCCATCAGTTGTACATATGCTTTCAGTTTCTAGAGGATATCAAAATCACTTTGATTCCAATAAGCATTTGAATCCTTCATTATGCCCATTTCCCACAGAGGAAGGTCCATGCTATGCAGAGTCATGCGTTTCTCAACAGCATTTTCATGTTCGTCTCCTTTTGGACACAAACCCAGACATTCCAGTTGTTGAGAAAACTGACACAATTGGTGACTTTGGAAAAATGGAAGAACGGCCAGCTTTGTTTACTTTACAATATGCTGTTTTAGCTAAGAAGACGATTCGGTACACACCATCATGTGAAATGATTATCCGGCAACTTGTACCTGGCCCTCCAGCAATTGTGAAGTTATGTCTCCCAAACAAGACTTTACATTCAGGGCACGAAGTAGTATTCCCTCAGCCCAATGCGTCTGATGGTGCTGAACTACAAATCAGTAAAGAAGGAAATGAACCCTCGGATATAGAGCAAGAAAAATATGCACTATTTGAGTGCGTATCAAACATGAGTGATTCTAATCCAAAGGATTCCTTTAACGGGCAACAAATCGGTAAAGTGAGCCAAGAGGATATTATCATCATCGAAGAAATTACTAGGAAGGAATCACAACAAGAATATTTGGAATATGTGAGCACAGAAATTGCATCAGAAATCCGACAACAAGAGCCTGCTCAAATGGATGGGGAGAGAATCACGGAACTTTTCATATCTGATGAAAAGAAGACTGAAAATATTGGAACTATTGCTGAAACGGTTTGCAAAATCTCAGACGTGGGCACTGTTGAAGTTGACACAAATACGGTCGGAGAACCAAATGACACTGGTTTTCATGTAGACAATTCTACCGCAGGTCAGCAAGGTGACATAGAAGTATTCACTGAGTCAATGGAAGAAGTCCTAGAGGAAAAAAGAGGGGAGATTTTTGAAGACAAAATTGAGAAAGATGTTAACTCTTTTGTGACCGCTAAGAAGACGGAACATGAAGGTGAACATGAAGTCTTAATAAAGTCGAAAGAACAAGAACCTTTTGAAGAAAGAGTAAAGCAAGAAATTAGCTCTGAGATTGCAGCTGCAGAAGCAGATCAGAAAGGTGAAATAAGTGTGCACGTAGAGTCAATGGAAGGAAGTACGGAAGAAAATTTTACAGGGACTATTGAAGAAATGATAAAGAAAGACGCAGATCAGCACAATTACGCTGAAATGATCCCAGAATCAATTGAACGATCTAGGGAACAAGAAAGGATGAACATTACTGAAAATGAAATTAAGAGAGACACCCTTTCTGACATATGCGCCGCGCTCATAGATCAACCAGATAAAAGTCAGGAGTTGGCAGAAACACTGAAAGACGGCAGATCACAAGAAAACATTGCGCCAAGTGAAGAAATAATTGAGGGAGATGTTAATTCTGACCCTTCAGCAAAAGACACAACTCTCCAAGGTGATTCTCAAGTGATATTGGAATCAATGGAAGACAACAGAGAACATGAAGGAATAGATTCTTCCGAAAATTTAACGAAGAAAGATGTTAGCTCCGATGCTACCACTGAAGCTGCACCTTCGGATGAGGAAACTGAAGTGGTAACAAGGGAAGAAAAAAAAGAAAAAGAATATACGGAGCCGAGTGAAGAACAGGAAAGTGCAATGCCTGAAGAAGCAATAATAAGGAAAGACTTTGGGACTCTTCTTTCATATGAGGATCCAAGGGATCAATGTGAAAAAGACGTTTCTACTGATTCAGTGAAAGGAGCAACAGAGCGAGACAACACTGCAGCGTTTAAAGAAACTGGTTATTTTCAAGACCCCGCAGGTCGTGGAGGTGCATCTGAGGAGATCATCGAAACAAGGACAGAATCCGCAACACAAGAAAGCTCTGATGTTACAGGAACAACAGAAGAACAGCCAGAGAAAGCTGTCGGCTCTGAGGCGATCGCTGAGGAGAAAGATCAACAATGCGTCCCAGATGCATTCTTTCAGTCAATTGAAGGCTTTACCGAAGATAAAAGCACAAAGACTATTGAAAAGACAGATGCTGGCTCTGTTGTTACCGCTGAATATGCATATAAGCGTGGCGAAATTGAAGTATTCACAGGATCAGTAGAAGAAGTCACGAAACAGAAAAGCATGGACAGTGTCGAAGAAATAAAAATGAATGATGTTAATTCTAATGTTGCCACTGACGACGCATTCCAAGATGGTGAATCGGAAGAGGAAGATTCAATGGAACAAGATCAAGAAAACACAGAAATGCTTGTAGAACGAATAGAGAATGAAATAAGCCCGGACATGACCTCTGAGAAAGCAGACGAACAAAATGACACCGAGCGTTTCACCAAGTCAATGGAAGGTTTCAAAAATCAGGAGAGCACGGATGGTGTTGAGGAATTGGATGAACCCACTAATACAGGTATATCCATAGAGCCGTTGGCAGGTTCCGCCGAACAAGAGAGTAATAAAGCCGTCGAAGAAGTGATGTCAGATGTTATCGCTGACACCGAAGACCGACAAGGCACGATTGAAGTGTTGACCGATCGGAGGATAGACTTCGTCCAGCAGGAAAGAACTGAAATTTTTGAGGATACGATTGAAAAAGATAGGGTCCAAACCTCTGCCGTTCTTGTCGCAGACGAAGATCGACAAAGCAAAAGGGAAGTTTTTACCGATTTAAGAGTAGAAAACCCTGATGTTACGCCCGAGAATGCAAATGAAAAGGGGGATACAGGAGTGTTTACCGATTCTTTGGACACAACCACAGAACATCTAAGGAATGAGGCCAATGAAACTTTTCAGAAAGATGTTATCTCTGATATCACCACTCAGGCTAAAGACCAACAAAAAGAAACTGAAGTGTTTAACAATCCCAGAGTAGGAACCACAGAGCAAGAATTTACAGAGATAAAAGAAGAACAAATAGGAAATGTTACTATTTCCGATATGGTCACTGAGACGCCACATCAGCAAGATGACACTGAAACATCGACAGGGTCGAGTCAAGGTTCCACAGGAGAGGAAATCGTAGAGGTAGTTGAAGAGATGGTTTCTGATGTTGCTGCCGATACCGAAGATTGGCAGGGTGTACCTGAAATGTTAACCAATTCAAGAGAAGAAACCAAACAGCAGGAAAGCACTGAGATTTTTGAAGATCAAACAGACAACGATACTATCTCGGATCTGATTGATGATAGCGCAGATGAGCACGCTTTGATTGACTCAGCGGAGGGTTTCTCAGAACACGAACACACCGACGCAGTTAAAGAGATGACTTCTGATGTAACTTGCGTGGCTGAGGCTCCACAGCCAGTCACTGAAGTGTTTACCGATTTAAGAGAAGAAACCCCACTGAAAGAAAGTACAGAAGGCGTTGAAGAGGGGGCCTCTGGTGTTATTAGCAAGACTGGAAATGGACATGGTGTAATGGAAGGGTTTGCCAATTTAAGAAAAGAAAACACAGAGGAAGAAACAATGGAGATCATTGAAGAGAAAACAGAGAGTGAAATTAGCTCTGATGTGACCGCTGAGAGGGCAGATCAGCAAGCATTGGCTGAGTCAGCGGACGTTTTCATAGAGCAGGAAAGCGCAGAAGCAGTTGAAGAGATGACCTCTTATATAATGGTTGAGGACACAGATGGACAGGGCTTGACTGAAGTGCCTATCGATTCAAGAGAAAAAAAACCAGAGCGAGAAAGCACAGACATCATTGAAGAAGATAGAGAGATCGATATTAGTTATGATATGTCGACCAAGAAGGCAGATCAGCAAAGTGAGACTGAATCATTGACAAAGTTGGAAGAACATTGCAAAGAACAGGAAAGCACAGAGACAGCTGAAGAAATGGCCTGTGATGTTATTGTCGGGGCCGAAAATGGACAAAGTGTAATGGAAATGTTCACTGATTCAAGAGAAAAAACGACACCGATGGAGATCGTAGAGGCAGTTGATGACTTTGCCGATGCCAAAGACGAACAATGTGTAACTGAAGTGTTTACCGACTCAAGAGATGAAACCACACACCGAGAGAGCACAGAAACAGTTGAAAGAATAACCTCTGGTGGTATTACTGTGATTGAAGATAGGCAGGGTGGAACTCAAATGTTTACCGACTCAAGAGAAAAAATCGTACGGCAAGGAAGCGCAGAGACAGTTGCAGAGATAATATCTCATGTTGAAGATGGACAGGGTGTAGAAGAAGTGTTTTCTGATCCAAGAGGAGAAATTACAGAGCAAGAAAGGACAGAAAGAGTTGAAGAGATGAATTCTGGGTGTATTGCCGACGTCGAAGAAGGACAGCATATAACTGAAGTACTTTCTGATTTAAGCGACGAAACCACAAAGCAAAAGAGCCCCGAGATTATTGAAGAACATAAAGAAAATGGTACTACAAGCATAGCGACGGTTGAAGATAGAACACATGATGTTATTGCTGAGGCCGAAGATGTGCAAGGTGCAACTGAAGCGTTCGTAGATGCAAGAGAAACTGTACAGCAAGAAACTGCAGAGGCTATTGAAGAACAAACAGTGGATAGTATTAAACTTGACCTGATGGCTATGAAGGCAGATCAACATTATGACATTAAAGATTTGAAAGAGGCAGAGAAAGAACAAGAGAGCACAAAGGCAATTGACGAGATTGCCTCTGATGTTATTGCCGATGTCCAAGATGGACAGGGTGAAGTGTTTTCTGAACCAAGAAGAGAAACCACAGAGCAAGAAAGCACAGAGGAAGCTGAAGAGATGTTTACCGGATCAAGAGCAGAAACCACACAGCAAGAAACCACAGGGACTATCAAAGAACAAATAGAGACCAGTATTAACCTGAACTTGGCTGCTGAGAAGGCAGATCAGGAAGGTGACACTGAAGCATTGAAAGAGACAGGGGAAGGTTCCACAGAAGGAGAAAGCACTGAGGCAATTGGTGAGTTAACTCCTGATGTTACTGTTCAGAAAAAAGATGGACCTGGAATAAGTGATGTGTTTACCGATTCGAGAGAAACCATGGAGCATGAAATTACTGGGACAATTAAAGATATGGCCCCTAATGTTCTTTCCGAGGCTTATGATGGGAACGGTGTAACCGAGGTGTTTATTGACGCAATTAAAGTAACAACAGAGCAAGAAAGTGTGCAGGTTATTGAAGCACAAATGGACAACGGAATTATATCTGAGGCGACCGTTGAGAATGCAACTAGCCAACGTTTCACTGATGCTAAGACGGAGGCAGCCGAAGGTTCCATAGAACTAGAAAGCATAGAGGCAGTTGAAAAGATGACCTCTGAGGTAGCGTGCGTGGCCGAAAGTGCACAGGGTGAAACTGAAGTGCTTATTGATTCAAAAGAAGAAACCACAGAGCAAGAGAGCGCAGAGGCAGTTGAAGAGACAGTCTCTAATGTTATTGCCGAGGCTGAAGATGGACACGGCATAATTGAAGTGTTTGTCGATGCAAGAGCAGAAATCACACAGCAAGAAACTACAGAGATCATCAAAGAACAATTAGAAGATTATATTAATCTAAACCTGACTGCTCAGGAGGCAGACCAGGAAGGAAGCACTGAAGCATTGAAAGAGACACGGGAAAGTTCGACAGAACGAGAAAGCACAGAGGCAATTGATGAGATCACTCCTGATGTTATTGTCGGGAAAGAAAATGGACCTGGAGTAAGGGATGTGTTTACCGATTTGAGAGAAGCCATGGAGCATGAAAGCACATTGACAGTTGAAGACATGGCCTCTAATGTTCTTGCCAAGGCTGATGATGGACAGGATGTAATCGATCTGCTTATTGACTCAAGTAAAGTAAAAGTAGAGCAAGAAAGTGTGCAGATGCTTGAAGAACAAATGGACACCGAAATTATATCTGAGGTGACCGATGAAAATGCAACCAGCCAAAGTTTCACTGATGCTATGATCGAGGCAGCGGAAAGTTCCATAGAGCAGGAAAGCACAGAGGCAGGTGATAAGATGGCCGATGAGGTAACTCGCACGGCCGAAGATGCACTGGGTGAAACTGAAGTGCTTATTGATTCAAAAGAAGAAAGTACAGAGCAAAAAACTACCGAGGCTATAAAAGGAGACACAGAGGACAGCATTTACCTTGAAGTGTCCGTTGAGAAGGCAGATCATGAAGAACAAATCATAGAGCAGGAACGTGCAGAGACAGTTGAAGAGACAGTCCCTGATGTTATTGCCGAGGCCGAAGCTGAACAAGGCATAACTGAAGTGTTCGTTGATGCAAGAGCAGAAGTCACACAACAAGAAAATACAGAGATTGTCAAAGAACAATTAGAGAATTATAGTAACCTAAACCTGACTGCTGAGAAGGCAGATGAGGAAGGTGGCACTGAAGCATTGAAAGAGACACAGGAAAGTTCGGCAGAAAGAGAAAGCACAGAGGCAATTGATGAGATAACTCCTGATGTTACTGTCGAGAGAGAAGATGGACCTGGAGTACGTGATGTTTTTACTGATTTGAGAGAAGCCATAGAGCATGAAAGCACAATGACAGTTGAAGACATGGCCTCTAATGTTCTTGCCGAGGCTGATGATGGACAGGATGTAATCGAGGTTTTTATTGATTCAATTAAAGTAAAAACAGAGCAAGAAAATGTGCAGATGCCTGAAGAACAAATGGACACCGAAATTATATCTGAGGTGATCGATGAGAATGCAACTAGCCAACATTTCACTGATGCTATGACGGAGGCAGCAGAAAGTTCCTTAGAACAGGAAAGCACAGAGGCAGGTGAAAAGATGACCGATGAGGTAAATCGCACGGTCGAAGATGCACCGGGTGAAACTGAAGTGCTTATTGATTCAATAGAAGAAACTACAGAGCAAAAAACTACCGAGGCTATAAAAGGAGACACAGAGAACAACATTAATCTTGAAGTGTCCGTTGAGAAGGCAGATCAGGAAGAAGAAACCATAGAGCAGGAACATGCAGAGACAGTTGAAGAGACAGTCTCTGGTGTTATTGCCGAGGTCGAAGCTGGACAAGGCATAACTGAAGTGTTCGTTGATGCAAGAGTAGAAATCACACAGCAAGAAAATACAGAGATTGTCAAAGAACAATTAGAGAATTATAGTAGCCTAAACCTGACTGCTGAGAAGGCAGATGAGGAAGGTGGCACTGAAGCATTGAAAGAGACACAGGAGAGTTTGACAGAAAGAGAAAGCACAGAGGCAATTGATGAAATAACTCCTGATGTTACTGTCGAGAGAGAAGATGAACCTGAACTAAGTGATGTGTTTACCGATTCCAGAGAAGCCATAGAGCATGAAAGCACAATGACAGTTGAAGACATGGCCTCTAATGTTCTTGCCAAGGCTGATGATGGACAGGATGTAATCGACGTGTTTATTGATTCAATTAAAGTAAAAGCAGAGCAAGAATGTGTGCAGATGAGTGAAGAGCAAATTGACACCGAAATTATATCTGAGGTGACCGATGAGAATGTAACTAGTCAATGTTTCACCGATACTATGACGGAGGCAGCGGAAGGTTCCATAGAACAGAAAAGCACAGAGGTAGGTAAAAAGATGACCTGTGACCAAACGCACAGGGCCGAAGATACACAGTGTGAAACTGAAGTGCCTATTGATTCAATAGAAGAAACTACAGAACAAAAAACTACCAAGGCCATAGAAGGAGACACAGAGAACAAAATTAACATTGAAGTGACCGCTGAGGAGGCAAATCAGCAGGATGACACTGACGATTTGAGAGAGACAGAGGAAGAACGAAACGGCACAGAGGCAAGTGAAGAGATAACCTCTGATGTTATTGCCGAAGTCGAAGAAGGACAGGACGAGGTGTTTACAGATTCCAGAAGAGAAACCACAGAGCAAGTGAGTAAAGAGAGTGCTGAAGAGATGACTTCTGATGTTATTAGCGAGGTCAAAGATGGAGACGGTGTGAGTGGGGTCTTTTCCGTTTTAAGAGATGAAACTGCAAAGCAAAAGAGCCCTGAAAATATTGAAGATCAAATCGAGAACGATGGTATCTCTGATGTGATCGCTGATAGGGCAGATCAACAAGGTGACACTGAAGAATTAGAAGAGACTGGAGAAGGTTCCACGGACGAGGGAAGCGCTGAGATCGTAGAAGCGATAGCATCTAACGTTATTGGCGAGGTCACAGATGGACAAGGTATGACTGAAGTGTTTATCGGATCAAGAGCAGAAACCACCCAGCAAGAAATTACAGAGACTATTGAAGACCAAAAAGAGAACTATATTACCCTTGACATGACCTCCGAGAAGGCAGGTCAGCAAGGTTACTCTGAAGCATTGAAAGAGCCAAGGGAAGGTTCCACAGAACGAAACCGCACAGGGGCAATTGAAGACAGAACCTCTGATATTACTATGAAGAACGAAGATGGTCCTGGTGTAAGTAAAGCGTTTACCGATTCGAGAGAAACCACGGTGCATGAAAGTACACGGACAGTTGAAGAGATGCTCTCTACTGTTCTTTCTATAGTTGTCGATGGACAAGTTTTTACTGATCGAAAAGAAGAAGACTCACAAAGAGAAAGTGGAGACATTGTTATAGAACAAATGGACAACAATATTTTGACGGAGGCAGCGGAAAGTTCCATAGAACTGGAAAGCACAGAGGCAGTTGAAAAGATGACATCTGGCGTTACGCGCACGACTCAAGATGCACAAGGTGAAACTGAAATGCTTATTGATGCAATAGAAGAAACCATAGAGCAAGAACATGCAGAGACAGTGAAACAGACAGTCTCTGATGTTATTGCCCAGGGCGAAGATGAACAGGGTATAACTGAAGTGTTTGTCGATGCAAGAGCAGAAATCAAACCCGAGCAAAATACTACTGATACTATAGAAGGACAAAAAGAAAACAATGTAAGCCATGAAGTGACTGCTGAGCAGGCAGATCAGCAAGATGACATTGAAGATTTGAAAGAGACAGAGAAAGAACGAGACAGCACGAAGGCAATTGAAGAGATAACCTTAGATGTTATTGCCGAAGTCGCAGATGGACAGGATGAAGTGTTTACTGATCCCAGAAGAGAGACTACAGAGCAAGAGAGCAAAGAGAGTGTTGAAGACATGACTTCTGAAGTCATTACCAAGTTGGAGGATGGACAAGGCGTAACTAACATGCTTGTGGATGCAAGAGCAGAAAGCACACAGCAAGAAACTACAGAAGCCATCAAAGAACAAATACAGAAAACTATTGACCTGGACCTGACCGCCGAGAAGGCAGATCGGCAAGTTGACACTGAAGCACTGAAAGAGTCAAGGGAAGATTCAGCAGAAGGGGAAAGTACGGAGGCAATTGGTGAGATAACTCCTGCTGTGACTGTCGAGAAAGAAGATGGACTTGATGTAAATGATGTGTTTACCGATTCAAAAGCAGCCATCGAGCAGGAAATCACTAAACAAGTTGAAAATATGGCCGACAATGTTCTTGCCGGGGCTGATGATAGACAGGGTGTAATTGATTCAATCAAAGTAACAGCAGAGAAGGAAAATGTCGAGATTATTGAAGAACAGCTTGGCAACGAAATTATGTCTGATGTGACCGCTGAGAATGAGGCAGGGAAAGAACGAGACAGCACGGAGGCAATTGAAGAGATAACCTCTGATGGCATTGTCGAAGTCGAAGAAGGACAGGACGAAGTGTTTACTGATTCCAGAAGAGAGACCACAGAGCAAGACAGCGCAGTGAAAGAGGATATAGAAGATAGTGAATTAGTTGAGGACATGGCCGAAGACGCTTCAGGCCAACAAGGTGCAGAACGCAAGGCAGAAGGAGCCCAGAAAGTTATAGATGCAAGTGATGATCCGTCGATCATGAATCGACCCGTCTCACCAGAAGCGTTCCTGGATGACTTCATTAAGCCAATTCTTTTGGCAGGTATGTCCGCCTCCGAAACAGTATATTCCCAACCGGTATCTATTGGCTTCCATGAGACATTCTCAAATCATGATAATATTGATATAGGAATGCCTAGATCAAACAAAGGAGCAGAACAGGGAATGTTCACTGAAGCAGACAATGTGTCCACATTTCAAATCAACAAAACTACTGAGGACAATCTGGACACTTTGGATTATGATTATGAACGAGACTGTTTGCTTCTCAATCGACCACACAGCCCAGAAGCTCTCGAGAAGGAGGGGATTACCAAGCCGAACCTGGACAGGATTGAAACGGGAAGTAATACAAATGAATATGATGAACTTCAGCTACCAGTGCATGGAGATTTTCACGAAGACCATGGAAAAAATGAATTTGTTATCGGAAATGGCATTCCAAAAACTGAATCCCATGTTCCTCCAAGTTGTGACAACATCGAAGTGTTTAACAAGGAGTTAGCTGGCGATATTAAGACCTTTACTGAGAATTTCACAGAACAGGAAAGTACGGAAACGGTTACGCAAGATGATGGCTTTGGTGTTATTTCTGGAGCGGATGCTGAGCGAGATGAAACTCTTACCTTCTCCGAGTCATTGGAAGACGTAAGAGTGTACGAAGCCAGAGAGAATGATGATGATGATGATGATGATGATGATGATGATGATGATGACGATAAATTAATTGTGACAGATTCTGAGTCTGATGTGACCACTGAAAATGCATATCAGCACAGTAAGGCTAACGTCCGGAAACTGTCAATGGAAGGAGATACAGAGCAAAAAATCATGGTGACAATTGAAGAGACGCTTGAGAAAAAATCTATTTTTGATGTCATCACTCAGGAGGCTGAGCTGCAAAATGAGCATGAGGTATGTGCGGATTCAATGGACATAGCCATAGAACAACAAACCTCAGAGCCTCGTAAAGAACCAATGGAGAAAAGTTTTAGCATTGATGTGACAACTGAGGGCGTCGGCGAACACAGTAAAACTGAACAGTTCACTCAGTCATTTATGAGACCATTAGAGGAAGGAAGACCAGAGTCTAGAGACGAAATAGGGAAGACAGATGTCACATCTGAAGTTACCCATGATGACTTACATGAGCAAGCTGAAACAGATATATTTAACGATTCGATGGAAAAATCAAATCAGCAACCACGCATAGAATCTATTGAAGAAGCAATTGCAAAAGAAGTAAGCTCCGAAGTTATAGCTGACAATGCAGAGTCAGTACAAGGAGCTATAGAGCAAGACAACACGGAGGCAATAGAAGAGAAATTCGGAGATTTCAGCTCTGATGTCACATCTAATCAAACATATCAGCATAATGAAACAGAGATGTTAATTGGGTCAACAGAAGATGACCTAGATCAAGAAAACGCAAATAATGTCGAAGAAACCATTCAGGATACTTTTCTTGACAAAAGCATCCTAGACACTGTGAAAGAAGGAACAGAAGGAAATGAAATAGCTGAGGAAAAGGACATTTCTGAAGACGGCTCGGGCCAACATGATGCGGAAGGAACGCATGAGGCTGTAGATGTATATGATGATCCGTCGATCATGAATCGACCAGTTTCACCTGAAGCACTTCTGGATGACTTCGTTAAGCCAATTCTGTTTGCAGGCTTACCTGCCTCCGAACCTGAACATTCACAACATATATGTCATGACTTCCACCAGACCCTCTCAAGTCACGATAATATTGACTTTGGTGAGGTTGAACTACACGAGGGAGAGGAACAGATTACCTACAGCCAAGAAGACATTACACTACAACTTCAAACCAGTAGTGGCATTGAAAATCGTCTGAACAATTTGGGCTATGATCACGAACGAGATCACTTGCTTCTTAATCGACCACATAGTCCGGAAGCCCCTGAGGTGGAGTCTATCAGCCCGACTCTAGCTGAGATTGAAAAGGTAAATGATATCACTGCAGATGATGAGCTCCAGCTGCCAGGGCATGGCGAGTTTGAAGAAAGTCCTGGAACAAATAAGGATTTCATCGAGGATAAAATCGCAAACAGTGTTGTCACCGATCCTGAAGCTAATCGGCAAGATGCAACTATAGTATTTACCAATTCAATAGAAGATACAATGAAACACGCCACGGAACAACAAAGCTCAAAACCTGTTACAGAAATGATTGAGGAGGATTTTATCTCTAATGGCATGGCCCAGGGCTTCACTCAGCAAGGACAAACTGAACGGTTCACAATGCCAAGGGAAGAATCATCAGTTGAGACCACAGTGACAATTGAAAGTGTCACAGAAGAAGATACAACAGATGCCAGGAAAGAAACCTTTGAGAAAGATGGTAGCACTGATGACACAGCGCAGATAGCATATCAGCAGCGGGACACCGAGTTATTGATAGAACCATTCCAAGAAGAAGGAGGTGGAGAAAGCTCAAAAGATATAGAGGAAGATTTCAAAGAAAAGATCGGATCTCATGTAAATGTCCTTGAAAAATCAAGGGGGGACAACCAAGAATATGAAACAGCTGATGAAGACAATATTACCAAAGTTGATTCAACCCAACAGGTAGTAAAACATGCTACAGAGTATGCTCATGAAGCTGTAAATGCATACGATGATCCGTCGATCATGAATCGACCCGTTTCACCTGAAGCGTTTCTGGATGACTTCATTAAGCCAATACTGTTAGCCGGTTTGCCTCCCTCCAAACCTGAACATTCACAAGCTGTATCTCCTGACTTCCATCAGGCCTTCTCAAACCACGATAGTATTGACTTTGGTCAGGTTGAAATACACGAGGTAGAGGAACAGGCTACCTACAGCCAAGAAGACATTACGCCACAACTTCAAATCAGCAGTAGCATTGAAAATAGTCTGAACAATTTGGGCTATGATCACGAACGAGATCACTTGCTTCTTAATCGACCATATAGTCCTGAAGCTCCCGAGGAAGAGTCTATTAGCCCGACTCTAGATAGGATTGGAAAGATGAATGATATCATTGCAGATGATGAGCTCCAGCTGCCTGTGCGTGGAGATTATGAAGATACCCCTGGTAAAAATAAGGATTTTATCACTGATAAAATGGCAAAAAGTGTTATCTACGATCATGAAGCTGGTCAGCAAGATGGAACTAAAGTGTTTACCAATTCAATAGAAGATAAATTGGAAGGCTCCACGGAACAAAAAAGCTCAAAACCCGTTACAGAAATGATTGAGGAAAATTTTACCTCTGATGACATGGCTCATGGCATCACTCAGCAAGGTCAAACTGAACGGTTCACAATGCCACCGGAAGGATCATCAGTTGAGACCACAGAGACAACTGAAAGAGTCAGCGAGGAAGATATAACAGAATCCATGAGGGAAACTTTTGAGAAAGATGCTAGCACTGATGACATCGAACAGAAAGCATCTCAGCAGGGGGACATCGAAATATTGACAGAACCATTGCAAGAAGTGAGAGATGGAGAAAGCACAGAAGATATCAAAGAGCGTTTCAAGGAAAAGTTAGGTTCTGATGTGAATGTCCTTGACAAAGCAGGAGATGACGACAAAGATTATGAATCGGCTGAAGAAGAGGATATTACTCAAGGTGATTCAATCCGGCAGGAGGTCGAACATGTTGTAAAGGAAGCTTGTGATCTTGTAGATCCATATGATGATCTGTCGATCATGAATCGACCCGTTTCACCTGAAGCGTCCCTGGATGACTTCATTAAGCCAATTCTGTTAGGAGGTTTGCCAGCCTCCGAACCTGAACATTCACAAGCTGTTTCTTTTGACTTCCATCAGACCTTCTCAAACCACGATAATATTGACTTTGGTGAGGGTGAACTACAAAAGGGAGAGGACCAGGTCACATACAGGCAAGAGGACTTTGCATTGCCAACTGAATTCAAAACCAATGAGGACGATGTTGACGATATGGGCTATGATAATGAACGAGGTTATTTGCTCCATAATCGAGCACATAGCCCAGAAGCTATTAATGGGGAGATCATTATGCCAAGTCAAGACGTGATTGAAACTGAAAGTCAACTCCAACACCCTGTCCATGCAGGTGTTTACGATAGCCATGTACTAAATGAGACTGACAGTCAGAATGTCATACGGGAAGCTGAGTCCCAAAATCTTGGTGAGGTACAGGGCGAAATCGAAGCCATTGGGGAGGACTCAATGGAACAGGAAAGCACAGAAACTACTGAAGAGTGGATTAAGTCTGATGTGACCGCTGCACTCCAGGAAGGTCAAGATGAAATTGACATAGAATCAATGAAAGTATCAACAGAAGAAGAGTATGCAGAAATAACCGAAAAGAAAGCTATTAACTCTGATGCCACCATTGATGATATGTGCGAGCATAAGAAAATTGAAGTGCTAACTGATTCAATGGAAAAAGTCAGAGAAGAAGAAGAAGAAGAAGAAGGAGAAGAAGAAGAAGAAGAAGAAGAAGAAGAAGAAGAAGAAGAAGAAGAAGAA
>JAOWAY010166509.1:0-10441 GCA_028565895.1 Goniobranchus geometricus | reverse complement strand
AACATGTCTAAATAGCACCGTCGCTGATATGACCTACGCTGTTGAAAAGTGACGTTAAACCCACAAAATAACTAACTCCACGTGATAAATACAACAAAACAAGTGCCAAGTGAACTATCACGTGCACAATATGCCTACACACACTTAAACATATACCCTTGGGCATCAATGTAAATACACGCTCACATTAAAAAGTATAGGCCTATCCCTATACATACACACACACACACACACACACAGGTACACTCACACAAAATGTCCTGCCTTGCGTCTCAATAATCATATATTTATTCCATACGAAAAACAAAAAATATATCTAAGACTAACTTTTAAAGCTATCCAATTCCTCTCTATGAGGTCCTCTCATTAAGTTTACCTTGATTTTGGCTCCCGATAGTCTCATGATATTTTTAATGTTTTGACCTTTGCTTCCGATCACAGCACCGACAGACTTTTCTGGTATATAGAGCTGAACAATTTCTGGCTGAAGGGTTGTCAAAGGTGGAACTGTTCCGTAAGAACACCCTGGGTAAAAGCTAGTTCCCTGAAGAAAAAGGATTACCATTATCCAGAGTCATAATCAACAAGATTGACATTCTGAGTATCACAACAGTGTGTGTTTGAGTAGAACAGCTGCATGGGTTTTCATGTTTGAAATTTGTATTTTGGTCATCTTTTCCTCAACAAACCCTAAATTTGGTTCATCTCTCCTTAATTAGAATGTTGAAAGGGTTGTTAAATTTCCAGGCATTCCTGAACGTTTGCACATAGCATGCAGTCTTCAAATTATTTCTGACAAAATATAACTGCAGCAGAATTCCAATATGAAATTCATGAATTTCTTTGGAAACATTAAAAGAAACAAAAATAAACAGATATGGCTTTTAAATGCAGGTCATGATAATTTTTCCACATGTGCATGAATGAAATGTTTGGCTGGTTACTTTGGTATTTTGCAACTCCCTTGGATCATCTTAGTGCCCATCGAATAGTAAGACGATGCCTTGGATAAAACAGTGAAAAAAAAAAAGTGGTGGGAGTATGTTCTAGAAGGGTACAGAAAGTTGACAAAATAGAAATAAGGAGCATCTCAAGTAAACAAACACCATACACAATGTGATAACAGGAGGGATTATTTATAGATAATATTTATGGAATCTACACCTAGATTGTAGATCTTGATTTACCTAAACGGGATCAAAGAAATGTGACCATACTTTCAGAGAACTCAATTTTAGGCAAATTATTCTTGAGGGTAATCTCTATCGAGACTGACCTAGATTGAGGTCTTTCAAACTATTGACAGCAGCCAGTCAACACAATAGACTGATTTTTAGTTCTAGAGAATCAGATCTAGAATATAGCCATAGACTAGATATTCTTGATCTAGATTTACATAATATGTCGATGTTTTCCCAAAACAAGATCCAGCAGTAGTCTGCTGAAGACACATGAAAGTGTTTTTGCACCTCAAGTCAATCACACTAGTACCACAATTGTTCATTTATGTAACATGCTTTTCCTGATACTTAATCTACAGGATGTCGGATGACACATTGGAATGATTTTACTTTCAATTCAAACAATATTGTATTGATATATTTTGTTTCTCTATTAACAGCTTTTTTTTTTTTTTTGGGCGATATGCATATAGGCCTACAGCAAATTCTAACTTTGACCAATCTATATGGACTTCCCTCTTGGCCAGGCCTCTACCAGTCATATGATCTTGTCTCACATTTGAACTTGTGTCTCATTCCCCCATGTGAGTGTGTTTACATGTCTCATACCCTGGATATTGTTATCTCTTGAACCTGTAAGTATAATGTAACTCTTCAAACCATTGGAAAGTCATTGACTAATTCTTCCATATCAGTTCTGCTTTCTGTAAAAATAAAAATTAGTGTTCCCACAATTGTTTCCCAAGGGCCGATAACCTGGATTTATGGAGATTTTAAAAACGTGTTTCCTCACAACGGGCGATTTGGGATTTACGGAAATCCGACAATTTACGGAATATGGGCAACCTTGGGCCTTACAATAACCATCCACTGCTCTTTGGGTACATCTAGATAAGTGTCTCAAAAGTAATCAAAGGTTGTGAAATGTACACACAAATGAATGATGGCCACCGAATAAGCCCCCTTGCTTGTAACTCCCCTCCTTTCTGGGAAGGTTAGAGACTAACACAAGCTAGAGGACAGATGAAGATGTTCAACACTTCCTTGCCTTCTACTACATGCAATGGCGATAAGACTTTGCACCTCTTCGACACCTCTCTGTTGAGGAGCGCTGACCCCGTAAGGGAAGACATATTGGTACGTGACAATAACTAAATCAAGTGAACTTGCACATTCCACAGTAAAGTCTTGCAAATACCAGTGTGCTTATATAACACATGAAAATTATGTAAAAAAATGAAACAAATCATATCTAAGACAATTAACCTACAAGGTAGGGCATTGGTGGATGCCGCAAGCTCTGATATGGAGACATTCCTGGAAGCAAAGAGAGTCCATGCATATTTGGATATACAGCAGATGGCTGAGAGTTGAACTGTGGATAAGAAACAAAATGTATTAATGGCATTCCTCAAACTTCTCATGTGTAAAATATTATGGTGTATGTAGACACTATTCCCTCTCTCAAAGATCTAGACCTCACATGACCCGATTTTAACATTGTGAAATGATTTCCTCAGCATGCTTTTAACAAATCCATACAGTTTAGACCATTATAAGGACTGGTGTCAAAATAGTAATCTGTGTATAATGGCATTTTTATAACAACCCTTTTTTTTTTTTACTCCCATTTAAGTGCAATTAAATATTTCTGATACAGCAGACCTGACAAACCCAGTCTTCTTGTTACTGAAAGGTTACTTAGTGACTCTAGGCAAGTTGGTCCACATAACTTTGTGATGCAATATGTAATACATTACAATAAGAGTGATTAAAAAAAAACAGCCAGGGTGGTTCCCCTTGCCAAGAGAATGTCATGCTTCCTAGGATCCCTGTATATGATCACGTTGCACCACTATCATCAGGCGTCAGGCCAGAAACGGACATGGACCTCAAGTGTTCTGTTATCAGATTTTTGGATCTATTCATCGGTTGTCATTTCTCCACCTGTGTAGAAGTCGTTTATGCTTCATAAATATGCCCTTCTGTGCCTTCTTCGGCCTTTCGCTCCAATTTTGCAGTGAACATGTCTTTTTCCAGCCCATCCTCCCTAAAGCCATGCCTCAAGAATTGAACCTGTCTCTTTTTTCCTTTACTTTTAAGAGTATCTGTAACTTTCTCTGGCCCTGGGATTTCAAGCATTCCTTTGTACAGCCATACTTCAGTGGCTTCTAAATGTATTTTTTTACATTCTTGGTTATGAGTCCCAAAACTTGCAGTCATAAAGAAGAGTTGATCAGACAAATTTTTCCATCATGTTTAGTTTTGTTTTCCCCTTTCTGTTTCTGTTCTTCAATACTGTCCTCATTTGGTCAAATTGTTTTCATTCTATGTTGTAATTTTGTGGTAAAGATTGGGTCTTGTGACACTTGCAAAGCTCTTCTCACATTTTTCATTATTATGCCCAACTGAACATTGTGTCTTAAAGTACATTCAACATAAAAACATGAAAAGAAAAGGTCCTTTATCAGGAACCTTGGCTAAATCTATTCTATGAAGCTTTTTAGATTGTTTTTCCTTTCATTTTTTAGATTCAACAGTCACCAAAAGCCTCGTCTCTGTCAAAATTTCTCTCCTCTTCAAGGAGGTTATTCGACGATAGGAAAAACAAGCAATCTCTTCCAATTCCTGTTTTCCCCACCTCAACTTTTCTTCTTGAAATGGCCTTAGTTATCTGCAAAAGGTCAAAATAAGCTATTTCCGTCAAATATGGTTATGAAAAAGTACCTTAAGGAATGCAGAATGGACTACGACCACAGGAATGATAAGTTTTTCATGACACTTCTAAAACAATGCGATATTACCGATTTTCATACAGACCTGGTAAGGACCTGAATCTTGTTCGAAACACTGCCTCATTTTTTCCGATATAATTTCCTCGGCCATTGAACAGTTCTCAGAAGATCCATTGATCGTAATCACTCTATCAAAATAGTTTGCATCTAATAGAGAGCCTGGAAATGCTGAATCAAAGCTGAAGGAAATAAGAAAAAGACACACAATAACTTAAACTAGTAAAAACTTTCAGTCAAAAGTAAGATTAGAGGCTAGTCAAAAGAAGAGATCAGAAGTAGTGGATAAGATTGTCAGACGATGAAAACAAATTGCTAAAAAAGGAATATTCAATGTAAAATAACAGAATAATATGGTCAGTGTAACTATGTGTCTTAAGTTCATTTTATAATTTTTTTCAGGCGAGCCAAAAATGTAGGTATTCAAACTTAGCAAACCTGAAACAATTAGTATATATATGCAAATAATTATTTATAAGCTGTGTTTAGAATAACCATGGTGTTTTTTGCACAATCACCTTATGGTTTTGACAGAACATGCCGATTAAATGTTTCTGTAGTTTTTACCAAAAAACATGGTCCTAAAAAAATTGGAAGTTAGACGGCTGTAGAATTACACCAACGATATGATGAAACTAAAAAACTCCAAGGAGAGATGAGTTAGAGAGAAAAATCTCCCCAAAAACAATGACCAGCAAGGCCCAAAGTAAGCATTGTGATTACCACCCAGAATTATCTACTGCCCTTTGTGTATTTACGTCCTGGTTCGCGGAGGTAGCAATTGACACTGATAATATTTTTCAAGCATACAAAATGGGTGACAGCCACCAAATAATGCCTCCTGCTAGCAAAATTCTCCCCTTTGGAAGATACAAACCAGAATCGAACAGAAGAAGGACTGAAGAAGCTCTTATCTTAACTCTTACTCCAGAGATGCTACATGAGGATGACAAAATTCCCTGAATAAGTCGTTAAATGCTGGGGTCAGAAGCAGAGACATATTTTTTTTATTGCCCTGTCAAAGGTGCTATTTTCAGGCACTAGTTTCAATAAAAATCAAGATTTATAGCAGAGCATGTCAAACATTACCAGCATCAGGGCATTTTGAGTTGTAAAGACACAGACACTGAAAGTTTCAATTACATTTCATGACCAAAATAAAAACATGCATAAGTAGGACTTTTTTTTTGTTAATGACATCTAGGCCCTAAAATATTAAGCTTCTTGCGCCCGTATGCTTTCTCTCTCCTGTACCCTAGCTCTCTTAAAACTGTACTTGGGATGACAAAAAATCTGCTTTTAAAACTATGTACATCAAGTTGGTTGAAAGGAACTATTTCTGTCTCTTGGGTGTAGGAGACTCCAAGAGACTGCTGTCCTCCGCTGCTTGCTTGTTTTCCTTGGTTCTTTTTAATGGCAGCAGCCTGTTCCTCTGCTTTGTTTACTCTACATCTTTGTTCGTTGACTTTTGGCCCACTTGAGTTGTTTAAGCTTCAGAAACAGAAAAAGGGTCTCTCTGCCTGGCTCTTTGAATATGATAGACCATGGATTTGTCCACAGTTATCATATATTTCTATTTTTCTTTTTGGACATTTTCACTCTAAATGTTTATGTCAAAGATGGCAGCCATGTCCTTAGCGACATATTTTTCTTCTCAATTTTCTTGTTTGAGTAATGATTTTTAGCATTTTCTATCATTATTGTGCAAGAAAATTTTATTTATATAAATAAAAAAAAAAAAGGTTGCTTACTTATTCTCCTGACTACAGCTAGAATCTCGAGTCTAGATCTCTGCTTAATCTGAATCTAGATGTACTCCAAGCTCTTGTTTAGAGTCCAGAAATCTAGACCTAAACAACTCTCCCTACATATATCCAGCTCAATGAAATAATTGTGGACATATCAGCTAGATCTCTCATCTCTCAGTTGAGGACCCTGAAACCCATAGAGGCTAACAAGGAATATAATGGGAAAGATATACAGCAGGTTAGAATAATATATAATGACTGCATACATGCAACTATGTATTGAGCACAACAGTTATGTCTGAAAATCAGAATCATACCTTGACACAACAATATTTGTATTTGATTTTTCCATGAACACTTTGATTACGTTGCCTTGACGACCAATGATCCGACCACAGATGCTGTTTGGACACATGATCTTAAATGGCACATCCCTGTAAAAAGAGTGATTGCCATGAAAACAATTCTCAAACCATTTCATTACAATTAATTAACAATGCCAGTACCATGCTACAAATTATCAGCATGGTTATCAAATCAACAGAATGAGCTGTAAAGCATGTAATCAATACTCTGGGCTTTGGACCTCCTCCCCTCCCCTCTCCCAGCAATATCCCAACTTCTGTGGGAAGACAAGAGGCTGACTGAAGACAACAAGACTAGAAAAGAAGCTCAGCTCAACACTTCAGCACCTTGTATGCTATGCAAAGAGTGATCTGACATAGGGTCTGTTCTTGTACAGCCCAGTTGAGGACCCCAAAGTGGGTAAATCTTTCTTAAGTAGCAGTGATTAGGTGATTAGGGACCTATGTAAGGTGAAAGGTTATGCGAACTGGCACAATTTTGATGAACAAGATTTACCAAAATAACCTTTAAAAAAAAAAAAGCCATGTGTAACATTTAACTACAAACTTGAAATCGAACGTGACGCAGATAAAATTAATGTGTGATACATATAAAGAGGTTAATGAAAAACTCACCCTCTGTTCAGAGATAGAGCTTCTTTTCTAACTACATTCATTATGTCTCGGCAAGCTATTGAGCAACTCTCAGGAGATCCCTTGATTGTAACCATCTGGAAAATGTGATACAATTTGAAAAAAAGGAACATGGATTAAGAAAAAGGACTTGACAAAGAGTTGTGAATTATCTGTTCAAATTACAAGGCTTTCAGATCACTGCTAGAGCATATATAATTTTTAACTGGGGAAGGCAAAGAAAGCCATTACCACATGTCATTTTGCAATATCTAGAAATCTATTTATGGCTAAATAGAAGAGGGTTAAATTACAAAGAAAATTGAACTAGACAGAAGAAACACGCAAATAAAAGAGAATTCAGAAAAAAATGGTAGGTTACAAGCAATGCAAGATTCTTTTTTGATCAACTGGGGTAGATTATTAACTAGGCAGGAAGAAGCTGAATAGAAAGCAATACCAAAATTGTTTTACAAGATGGTAGGGGTTTTAAGTATCTTTCATAGCAATATAAATCGAAAAAAAAAGGGGATAGATATTCACAGTGGTTTCTGGAAAAGGTATGGATTATTATCTAGGGATCAAAAAAGTTTACTTGTCTGACACAACTTTTAATTAGCTTAAGAGAAAAAGTTTTTTAAAGGAAACTGATTGATAAAAAATATTACATGAATCAGACTGTTATGAGGGGTGTAATATTATGACATACACAAAATTTAAGTGTCTGGTGTTTATAATGGCATTGAGTTTGATTATTGTGACATTAACAGGTTAGCAAGGACACAGGTACAATTTAGTAATGACATGACAATCCAAGGACAGAATTGTTTCGAACTCTCTTCAGGAAAAAAATGCAGAACCAGAACAAAAGATAGATCATGTAACATTTTTGGGAAAGGAAAGGTTGTAGCATATTCAGGAACTATTGGGAATTCACCTATTTCAAGTACAAGGAAGTCAGGTTAAGATTTTTGTGATGGGAAATTATTCATAAATTTTATCCATCTGACATTCTCTTGTATACAATGAAAGTAATTGAATCTAATGTGAGCAATGGTTGTCTGGTGACTGACTTTGCACAGCACTTTTTGTTCTAACTCTACCAAAGAGGTAAAATAATAAAGTAATATACAGATTTGTATGGGGAGGTACATAAAACTGAGTATCAGCGTGTTATTGTTTAGAGTATTTATAAACCCCTAGATTAGAGGATCAATCATGTGATTCTCATGGGTAAATGGCCACTTCTAAAGAGACACTTACAAGACTTGGAGCATGATTAAAGATAAGAAATTTATAACAGTTTAATTTTATGTCAACTGGTGGTTTAGAGCTATGGGTCTGTATAAATTAGCTAACCGATTTGTTGCCTCTGACTGTTTGCAAGCAAAGATTTGACATTTCGGACAGCCGCCTAAACCCCCCCCCCAAAAAAAAACAAACAAAAAAACAACGCAATCGTGCCACACCCTATTGCCCCCTCCTCATAATGTCTAATTCTTCACTTTCTTCCTATAAACAGAATAGGAATAACAGTAGCACACCCATGGCCAGCTTTTGAATAGACGAACAATGTGAAATAATCTCAGAACACCACTGGGGTGACTGGGCCTGGGGAGAGGCCTCACCTGGGAAGCTGACAAGGACCAAAACAGAAATTATTTAAACCAATACTAACTTTAAACGGCATGTTATGTAATGATGTGCTTACGAGATTTAGCATTTGGGCATAGGGGGGAAACAAGTTTAAAACTTTTTCCTGACTCAAAATCAGTCCTTTGACCCTGTAAACTAGTTTTTAGGGGTCCTTTCAAGATTTTTAGAGTCCTCTTAAAGGAATGATTTTAAAAATCTGTGTGGTATATATTTAATATGAATTTAGAATCATCTTTACCAAAGAGACGTGCTGAACAAGACATGACTGATACACCACTGGCAAAGGTAAATAAATAAACAAAATCTAGTTAAAAGAAAAAGGAAACCCATGTACTAATTCCAGTTAAAGAAAAACAAAGAAAAGTCAAAATTCAAAATTCATTAAGGCTATTGAGAATAAATAAACGGAAGCACACAACATTTTTTTCCTCGGCTCAAAATCTGAGAGCCTGTAATTTAGGACTCTCAACGCTGATTTTTAGTGGTTCTTTCTAGATTGTTGTGCGTAAAGGATGCGCTAATGTGCGTTATCGAAAACGGTGGTTTAAAATAGAGGTCAGCTTACAAACAGCAGAAGAGTTAATACAACAAACTGACAAGATTGAATCAAAGAGTGGATAGTCTATAAGATATGTACGAAACATATTGGACGTGATCACACTGCTTGCTGAAACTTGCATCAATGTTACCTGAAACTAGTGTTCTGATGCCTGCAATACCACTCAAAGACAAATGTTCCTCACAATTTACCAAAGATGCAAAACATCTTGCAGTTAGAACAATTGCAATATCACTCAAAGACAAGTGTTCCTCACAATTCAACAAAGATGCAAAACATCTTGTATTTAGAACAATCACAAATTGAAAGTTTAACGTACTGTCTCCGGAACATGACTCTCTCGTCTATGAATGTCCACTCTGGGGAAAGAACAATTTTTAAAACTTTGAATACATCACAAAGATGCACACTTTTTACATAAGAAATTTTAATTTGGTCTTAAAACAAGTTCATGACTTCTTGCAAATATTCATCTAGGAGGGCTCAAAGCTGATAAGTACATTAAGGTTCACAATTGTCAAGTGTAAGACTTGATAAGAAAAATAAACTTTTGATCAATGGTTGCCTCTTTTGGCCATGGGATAATATATAGACATTCAAACCATCAAACAATTGAAAACAAAAGGACAAATTCATTTCAAATTTGTAGCTGTAACACCATGAGCAGACTTAGTTTATGCCCGTTGTGGTTAATGGAAAGAAATAGAAAGTGAGTAGGCTTACAAAAAGTAAAGGAAAAGATTTTGTCAGTTGGTGTGGTGAGCACAATTCAACTCCTTTTCTTCACTTTGTATGATCATATCGAAGTTTGAAAATAAACGCTACTCCCAGTATCCTACTCTCAGGCTGAACATGGCTTCCCTTCATTCCCAACCAAAACTGTAATATGTACATTTATATGCAGGGATGACAGCAGCAAATTGTAAAATTTTCAAAGTCTGCATAAAGTTGTTTAAGGTCACTTTTTAAAATCATAGGTTATCCCGGCAATGGTGCTATTTGATGTCTTTGTGCTGCCACACATGAGCCAATAGGTAGAGCACAACTTGAGTGACTCACCATGTCACAATATACTATATATAACAATACAGTAGTGACCACCTAATATCCCACCGTCTAAGACCCTGTTCTGCATAAGATCCTTCTTTTATTGGGAAAAGGAATTTTTTCTATATAAATTTGCCCCTTAAGATCCCGCCCTCATCGCCTAAGATCCCGCTTTTCGAGATAGTGGGGTGACCAATTAGACAAAGTGTTGACGAGAATTTTTTCTCACTTTTGTCTTTCATCTTGGTCAAAACCATAGCAACCACCTTGCACAGGTTAAGAGTCACCTGGTCACCCTACCGGTTTAGGTGTAATTGAAGGTACCAACCTGTGTCTGGTCGAAACAGAGACCAATGGGCGGTCATCGACTGTGCATGGGAATCTATCAATCGGCTATTGTTCTGTGTCGCTGGAATGCGACGATGTCAAAAGATAAATCGTAAATTGGCATGGGCTAACTTTACGTCATAAGATAAGCGAA
>JAOWAY010166398.1:0-10442 GCA_028565895.1 Goniobranchus geometricus | reverse complement strand
ATGGGGAAATAAAAGCTTTTTAACCGGTAACCTATGATAGGAAGTACAATAAAACTACGTTTTTGAAAGATAATACTACTTGTCACATTTTTGTAATCTTTCATAAATTTAGATCAACCATGACCCATTGTCATTGGTCAATAATTGACATACCACTTGAGAAGTACCAAATTAGCAACCATAGCATTTTAACACTAGACTAAACAAAAGACAAAACCATTCAAAGCTAGATTGCCACCTAAATTCTGTCTGCCCAGCTCACCTAGACTGTGAAACAGAATCCCTGATTCTGTCAGGTGTACTGTTGAAACGTGGACTCCTTCAAACAGTCAACCCTTGAACAGTCATGCTTTTAAGCAAAAATTGTAATTTCATTCATGAAATTTAGTGATTATGTTAAATTCTTACTGGCAGCGCTGGACTGAGCACAACATGGGCCAGTAACGGCAAGCTAGTCGACCGAATTCATGCGAGTAGCAATAGGCTGGTCACCCGACCTCGGGCGACTAGCACCTGCCTTCAATTTTACCTTCTTTATTCTACGAATAACTATGAAATAGATCTAGATTTAGATCAACAGCTTATGTCTGGGAAAGAAAAGTCATTATAAAGATAAAATTTATTTTCTTTAAGCTATTAAAATGAGCTAGATGATACCAGCTTTAGGAAATGAAATAAACCGGAGTGACATGAGAATGCATATAATTTAGTGAACAATGGCTTCTCTTTGCCAGAATCTGTATGTAACTGTAACAAAGCCTACAGATGTCCTAGAGGCTTCAAATAACTTGCAATGTCATTATCTATTATTTAAAGATAAATTAGAGATCATTTACAGAGGTCAATTTCTGTATGAGGATTGCTTTTAGATTTAAATATTAAAATTTAGGGTGTCAGGGTTCATACTATACACTACTTATAACTTACAGTAGCATTGGCACCCTTCTCGCTTTCTAAAATGGAGGATGCCACTGCTTGTAGCGTGCATGCCTCTTGGTTTCATTATAGTAGGAGCTTCCAGTATTTTGGGCACTTCTTCGGGGTAAAGGACATCTTGTCGAATCTGACTGCTGGGTTGGAGGTAGGGGAAGTGGGGGGGCTGTGGATTGGGGGTTGGAAATGTCTTGTTCAAAGTGTAGACTAAGAAGGCAGCTAGTTTAAAAGTAGAATGGCAGAATGGGTTATAATAGAACATATATTATATATGTTTCCTATGGCCTATTGGGCCTATGCATTATAATTATAACACAGGATCAGGAAGCATCTTGATTTCATTTTGATTCCACTGGGAATTTGTAGAGCATCAAAATGGCGCTATGCGACCCTGAAATGTATATATATATGTGCTGTCACTGTGTCGGTCATACATCAGTAGCTGATAAAGGGTTACAATGAAATGTCAAGATCATTCACCTTTGTAGCACTTGTAAGGCATGTTCATAGCTGATTTTTTTTCTGCTTGATGTTTTCACAGATATTGTTTTTGTATTTGCTATGAAAATATATTTTGATAATGTGGTTCAATTTTTTTTTTAGTGGAAAGAATTGTAATAAAAAAAGATGAAATAAACTTGCACTGCTTAACTCACTTGAGATGGATCATGCAACATTTGAGTGACAGTCTTCTGCCGCTGTAGACGGATCCTTCACCTGTTGCATGAACGACTTTATTGATCAATAGTCCCAACTGAAGGCATGCAGGCCTTGCATGACATGTCTCTCAAGCTTGTAAAGGCTCTCGTTTACCTTCGCACTGAGTTTAGCGGAAGTACCACTGATACTTTTTAATCTGTAGCCGGCAAGGGAATTCACTCTTTTCGTGAAAATTCAGTACTGGCTAGCAACATTATAAAAACAAACAATAGGTCGTTGTTTAAAAGAAAGACAGTGAATATGTGAATATTTTTTAGATCTCTGCTGAAAGTAGTGATTCAGAACATGAACAGCGATCATCTAGACCTCGAATATGTGCCACCGGCCTATGAGATCACTGAATCAGAAAATGAAGCTTTTCCAAGTGGATTTCATGCAGATCTCTAAGAAGAATCTAGATGTGTTAGTAGTTCTAGAACTAGATCAACGTCCCCTTCCAATGTTTCTAGATCCAGGGAGAAAGATGTATAAAGCAAAAGTTTCCCCTGTATCTAGATCTAGAGACATAATACTAGTATTCTTCACACTCCCTCATGTCATGTCTATATGTTGAGTACTATAGTTTGTTTGTATGCTCACATACTAATGTGACCATAGGCAATGCAAACTGCACTAAAAAATTATGAAAAGACACACAACTTCAGTTCAATATGATTTTATTTCAATACAATTTCAATTTCCAAAACTTTTCTGAAAATGAAAAACATGTTATTTTCAAAAATTCACAAAAATAAATGTATTCAATGTAGGTCATTCAAATTTTTACTGTGAGTTGTACTCTTATTTGAAATTGATTTGTGTAAAAATTAAAAAGCATTTTACAATATCTATGAAAGGAAGATTTCATGGGTTTCCAAAATATCTACAAAAATGCAGCTAAAAATAGCCCAGTTTCAAGTGAGTTAAAGGAAAAAACAAAAATTCTCTACTGGATGTAAGGCTGATGACAAGTGATCTTAAATGTAGCAACTGCTGTAATTAAATGCTGCTCATCATGCTGAAATAGTAGCAAATTGTGAGTTAAAAATTATGGTCATTGTAAATTTCTTAACCCTACCGCAACCACACTTGGTTACCTGAGTCTGTCCTCCACCCCCACCCCCAGCAACTTCGGCTTGTCCTCTTGAGCAATAATAAAAAGCGTGCTGACCCAAATACAGAAATAATGTACAACTCTGCTTTAAGTATAGGAAATTACCGAAAAATTGGTAACTTGGTCTGATGGGGTTCAATGTTGAATTTTGTACAGTAGTATGCTCAAATATTATCTTATAAATAGGGTAATACATTTTGATGTCTGATAATAGGCATTTTTTTTCTCTGATATTGTTTCAGGTTTGAAAGAGAGCTAGAGTTACCTCAAATTCCTGAGATGGTATTTGCTGAAAATTATCTGCAGATTGAACATGAGGGTGGAGGAGGCATTCGGTTCTCGGCTCTGGATGCACTTAAACGTGTTGATGCTCACAACGATCCTGTGAAAGTTGCAGCCTCGAAAGACTGGCAGTCAGCAAGGTAACAAAGTGTGTGTGTACACACACTTTTTTTTCTTTTTTCTTGATGTTCTTCTTCTTTGCCTCCTTCTCCTCCTCCTCTTTTTTTCAGCTTATTGATCTCAGCTGTTTTAGGGTTGCCATAGCAGTCCATCATTTCATCATAAGTTTACGGCAAGGGTTTTACACTAGATGCCCTTCATATCATATCAAAAGGCCTTGAATTCTGAGAAGAAAGGAAAGTATGGTGAAAATTAATTTTGCTTGGAAGCCACTTTTCAGCCTACTCTTCTATTAGTTTGGACCGTCAAGGATTCTTTTTAATCTGAAGTTTGCAATTGAGACCTCCAAATTTTTCCATGCTTTGTCTGGCCTTTGCTATCCCATTACCCTGAGGGTTGTTTAGGCACCAGTGATGACTTGCAGACAATTTCTTTCTTCAATAATTGATCTCTGGGATCTGGCAACAGTAACTTTTTTCCACTCTCAGATGTTGTCCTCCCATCTTTTCTTATCTGCTCTTTTTCTTCTGCTGAGGTTATGCCTTGTAGTAGTATGATTTGGGCTACGCCAGATGATTTTGAAATATGGTTCATAGGCACCAAAACCTGACCGCCTTCTGTCACACCCTTCCTCATGGTGACATGCTTGGTGAAGAACATGCAAGGGATTCTGCGATGGCCTAAATATTTGAAACTGGACAATGTTTGAAGTGTTTGTCCTTGGATTTTAATTTTCCTTCTAATTCCATTGATATTGTTGGTCAGCACGTTAGTCCTTGCGTGTTGCATTGATTTCCATGCCGTAGACTGTTGAGGTTTCATCCAGACGTTCTATCAGTTCTTCTACATTTAGATATACGACTCATTAGACATAGAGGCTTTTCGCATCCTAGTCATCAGAAGAGGACATCTCAGCTACCTTCATGATCTGTTGGGGCCTGGTGTCTGTGATCTTGTGCTAGGTGTTTCAGATTGCCTTCTGATATTAGTGTTAAACTTGACTTGTAGTAGGAGAGTTCTTTATTTAACACTATTGGTAATGTTGTATTTGGTCTCCCTTTTAATTGCTTTCTGAGTTCCATAAAGCAGAGCTCCATTGATTTATTGGCCGGAATGTCCTGGTGTTGTCTAAGAATGTGCTTGAATAAGCCCCATTAACTTTCGACTATGAATGTGGAAAGAGGCTCCTCATAATACTTTTGATACAGAAAAACATACTATATATCTATATAACACACACATATATATATCGATGGCTGGGGGCAAAAACCCGCCAACTAACAAAAACTAAATTTTACAGGAAAAGCAAAAAACTTTTTAGTTTCTTTGAAAATTGGATTTTGATAATTTCCTTTCTGTTGAAGATAGCACACTAGCGGTTGCATTGGCGTTAATGTTTCCCCGTTAGAACTAGATTCTTTAGCAGCCACGGCGCGTTGTTCACAATGTAGGATTTTGGAACAAAAATTGGTTAGGGCAAGAACCCTCCAAGTGACATTGTCGAGATGTGGAATATTAGAAGATGAAGATAAAATCCGCCAATGCACTTTGGCGGGTTTTTGCCCCCTCCGTTCTAATCAAGACCTCTACACAACCATACAGAACAAAGAGAGATGGGGGAAAATAGAATTAAAATCAAACATTTAATCACCAAATTAGATTAATTCTTTGACCCGACTAGGGTCACTATAAACAATAAGAACCATGGATGTTGTGTCTAACCAATCCATAAAGACAAAAATGAATTGCTTCAGTTGGAAAATTTAATGGTTTCCAAGAGTTTGTTAAAGAATTTAAAACTAACAGTGAACGCTCTATAAAGTAACTTAAACATTTCTCTTGTGCTAAGGTTCTAAATTTTAAAAAGAACAAAAAACAAACAAAACAAAAACAAACAAACAACCCGTCGTAAACAGAGCGATTATAACATTTCTTTTTGCCTCTGATTGGAAATCATAGAACACAGAACTTACAATGCCGTGTACACTGTATAAAGTATCAAATTAGTGAAGAATCTAAAAGATGCCTAGAATCTTTGGCCAATGAGTGTTCAGTCTTCTTTATCGCCATCACTGCGGACAGGCAAACTTTCATAAAAATGGTGATAAGTTGGCGGTACCAGACGAGCGTGGCAGAGGCTCAAGAGGTCATCCTTTTTCACCTTTGCAATGCCAGTGGGTCTATTGAGATAAACAATAGCAGGTTTTGTGTCAGCGGACTCCCCTGTGGCATGACGTTGGCCCGTGTTGCTTCGCCGCCTGCTTTTTATGTCAATCCTCCTTTCCTCTTTGTTGTGGTCATATGTGACGTACAGTGAGTCCTTGTCGCTACCGTATGCAATAAACTGTTTCGCATTGCTCCATCTTACTTTTTGTCCTTCAATATCAATGCTAAGGTTCTTGACAGTTTTGACCATCTCTCTGAAGTCAATAAACTCACTCGTGGTCATCTCCTTCACAGCATAGGGGTTTTTAGATTTGCGGGCACCCCTCACAGCAGAATACCACTGTTCTGGTGTGTATTTCAGTGTGTCTTGTTGTGCACTCGATGACACTGTGCACAGAGTCATTTTCGTTCTCCGTGTGACCATTTTCAAGAAAGGTTATGGCGAGCTTCTCTAAATTGAGCTTCATGTTCACAAAGGCCAGCATATAGGCCACAAACTGGTTCCTATCCTGTCCCGGGCAGTTATCTGCAAACATATCAATCGTTTTGCATTCTCTCTCTGCCATCATTTCTATGTACTTTGACAGACACGTTGCTACTTCATTTGATCCTCACTTAGCTTCATACTCGGGCCACATGAAGCAAATGACATCGCTGGTACCTAGATCATATAATATCAAGTTGTGCACACATAACTTCCTTTTGTAGAAAAAGGAGGAGCTGTTCGATTCGGGGCACGGAAGAAGCTGCTGCATGTCGAAGCAGCAAGATGCAGCCTCATTGTTCGCAAGGCTTCTCTCCTTTGCATCGGACTTCAGTTTACGGGCCGATTCTTTATTCTCAAGGTGTTCGTTATTTCGAGTCATGTGCTCTTCCGAAAGACTTTCATTGTTTTCAAAAGCTATGCATTCATCACATTTGTCCTTTTTAGGTCTGAAAAATGACAAATTGAACTGTTCTGTAAAAATCTGTTGATATTTGTCCTTTGATGCCACTTCCTGTTGTCCATCTTCGTGACACTTCTTTTGGTACAATCTATACATCTCATTAATACTCAGACTTTGGTCCACGTATCCTTTCACACTTTCTCTTCTGCAGTAATGGCTGTCCATTTGCGGGAAGCTTTCTTTGTGTTTTTTAATAGAATCTATTACCTGGTCTGACCATTTCTTCCTATTCTCATGTTTTCCCGACTGCACATCTTGAAGGATTCCATATTTATCTTTCCTTCTGACAGTGCCCATGACATAGTCTTTCCTCAGATCTAATGTGGTCAAGAAAAACATCCTGCAGACTTGAATTTTTGTGTCACCCTTCCAAAAGAAATATTTGAAAGAACAGTGACGGTTGATATGTTTGTCAAATGTTGATCGTTTTATGCCAGTTTTCTCAACTGCAGTTGCAACAAAAACGCTTTGATCTCTTTTGTTCCCTATAGCCCAGAACCTGTCAAACATATCTTTTCTTTCAAAATCAGTAAATGATTTGGTACAATTTCTAGGACATGAGGTCGGGCATGGAGATTTCATTCTTCGAGCTAAAAATTCTTTTCCTTTTTCTGAGACATATTGCTGTGTCGCAGTGACTTGATCACATTCTTTTTCCATTCCTTCTCATTCCTTGTTCTCTTCCTAGATCGTCCTCTTTCTTTGGTGTTGGCTTCTGAGAGAAGAAATGGATTCATTTGAGGTTGGGATGCTTGATCTGGAGCATCCTCAGCCGCATCAGGTAAAGTCACACCTGCTGAGGTAGAAGGTGCTGATTCGTTAAAACCTTCTTCTTGGTGAAGCCCTATTTCTTGCTGCTGCTGCTGTTGTTGCTGCTGCTGCTGCAGAGAAGGCACATCAGCTTGGAGTTCACTCTGGTCGAACCCAGAAGCATCGTATACAGTAGTTGAAAAGGCAATCAAGGGTGAAGGTGAACGCATAGCTTGCTTATGCCGCTTCACCTCAGCCAGGGAAATCTAGTCAGAGTCAGAGGAGTTTATTTCGCATGTATTGACCTGGTAATCATCGTCACCGTCACTGTTATCAACCTAAGAAAAACAGGGGTTTGGGGTAGGGATAGTGGAAGAGAAAATCGCACACTTCTCATTACACTGAAGAGTTTTATTCGTGGGAGGGGATAAAAAAAACGACACACCAAATAACTTTATTTTCTAAAACTTTAATAACGCTTTGATATGATGCACACTTCTCAAAGTGCTAGACCTCCAAGGGTAGTTAGGACTAGGTGTTAAGTATAAATTGATGGGAATTAACTTAAATGGTGTTACATACTTTCTGAAAAAAATTCTTGGTCCGAATCGATTAAATTTTGCATAGAGGGCATCTTCTATGTATGTACTCTTATATTAATTATACAATGAGCTTCTAAGTAAAGTAATGTAAACGGCCTGCAGGTAAGGTGTTAAATATAATATTGATCATGATGAAGCACCATTCCAATTTAAGCTTGAAGTATGAAAAATTAAAATGTTTGAAATAAAAACAAGACTTTTCAGGCTACAATCCATGAGTAGAATTGTAACAGACAGAGGTAACATAAACAAAAACAGCACGAGGAGAAATCTTGCTATGGGTTTCCGTCTAGGTCAAGTTATCGAATCCAGCTCTAGATCTAGACTGGCCAAGGTAGATCTAGCATAGCCAGAGAGCAATGTTGATTGCTTTTTGATCATAACTATTCATCTAATAAAACATCTATAGGCATTTAGCAGCAATACTTACCTCAGATTCGCTGAGTACACTGTTGGTTTTCATTGTGTAGACCTGAATGGATAGAGCTGGCGCTTGAAACAGTTTCTATCCAGCTCACCTCATGCGGTTGGAATGCAAACCGGGTGCTTTTGCTTGTTGGCGATTGGCGCGAAAACTCAGTGCACGAACCCGCCATGCCTACGCATTGAACGTTACGCGGATCGGAAGAGTGTCTCAAACGTCAGGGCAAGAAACCGCCATCAGACGTTGTCGCTTTTTGGTTGCGGGTCAAAATCCGCCACTGTCTAAGGGCGTGTTCTTGCCCCAATGAAACGGCCAAAAACGGTCGTCTGAGAATGGAAACTTTGTAACGGTTATAGCTACAGGAATTTCGCCTATAGAGAAATGTGCGCCAAAGGGAGCTTATCCAGAAAATTGAAAAAAGGGAAATTCTAAAAATGTGTCAGTTGGCGGGTTTTCGCCCCCGAGCCGTCGAATGGCATTTTACTTCCTTGACCAAAAGCAACACGGAACATTTAGAGCAAGACTTGCAGCCTGTTAGGCGCGAATACATTTTTCCCAGACGGAGGCAGGGCTGACTTAACGGCCAGTTACTCATTCCCACCTGAGTCGAGTGAGGTAAGCGGAGTGAAGTGCCTTACCTATGGACACAACGTCTGTGGCTTTGCCACACCTAGCCAGGCTCGAACCCACGCGGCGACGCACGTTTGGACCGAGCATGTGGAATGCCTCTTGGGTTCTCGACTCTTGTCCAAATGTGATCAACACTAAACCACTGACGCCTTGTGGACTTACCTTGGCTTGTAAATAGCTACAGTGTCATGACTACACATATTATCATTCAGTAGGGAAAAGGGGTAAAATTGTTCTCTAGAACAAAACCCCTAAATATAAAGATTTCAAAGACCATTTGAAGGCATAATAAACACAAACCAAACTTTATTGAACTTCTCCATTCATATTATAATGTACCATGAGTATGATTCCAATAATTGTTACTCAATAAACATTTTGTAATCAGAAGTCAGTACTTACCCTACTATCAGTAGGTGGATCTGTTGCCAAATCAAACAAATGTTGTCATTGTCCAAATTCAAGATAGGTCTACCAATAGCTGGAAAAATATTAAAAGTCATCAGTCCAAGTTCACTTCATGGCTTCAGAAATGCTCCTGTACACAGGCATTGCATGAGAATCACTCTCCAAGAAGGGCATTGTATCCTTCTCTTCTTCTCCATCTTCCAGTTCAGAACAAGAATGTTCATCAGATGCATGTGTGACCTCATTTTCAATTATCCCACATTCTGATGCACACCTTTCTTGTGTTATCTCATAGAAGCCACACAAGAAAAATATAATGAACACTCTGGGCATGTTCTTGCATCTACCTCACCCATCACCTTAGGACAAAATTTGTCACACTGCACATCTTTTGGTTCACTAACACCAGGAATTGGGAGGGCCAGAGCAAGACTTTGCATCAACGACATGTTCAACAGGAGTCTCTGGAATCATTGGTCCTTTGCTTGATTTGACAATAGGAGTTGGTCTTGGGATAAACCTTTCAGGGAAAACTGACAACCAATTGCTGCGGAATTCTCCACAACATGATATGTCATTGTACTTCACAATTTGTAGGGAAATATTGGGACTGTCTTACATGTTTTGCGGCCCAGTAATAATTGCAAGTCTCAACATTTTCATCAGAGTCATGAGGGTCCATAGGTTTTGAATGCACAATCTCACCATCTACTTGAAGTTCATTCCAGAGAGAGGCAAGGACTTCTCCTCCTGCTCTGAAGTTTTTCCTCTTAAAAAAAAAAAAAGTATTGTTTTTACTTTGTCCACATGGACAAACTGCTAACCCCCTCCCCTCCCCTGTGGACAAGGTGTGGACATCTTCTCCCCCTCACTGTCCACATGGTTTGACATATATGAGTCGGGACAGCCAGTAGCAGCAGTCAGTGGAAGGGAGAAGGTAGATGAACCATCTTTGAAGTGACCCAAGGGGAGGAGGTCTGGGTCAAACCATCGAGTACTCGGTGTACCAAGCAGTGAGATCGAGATGTGGTTACAAAGGTCAAGTCTACAAATAATGTCGAGGTGAATTAAATGCCACAGCACATGTTAGATTTGAGGCGGGTGATAGTTGCGGATGATGATGATGATGTAGACCGTAAGTATGCACAGCACATTAGGTGAGTGCTTTTGTGGCAGCAGGATTATGTAGTTGGGTAGACTTATAATAGTAAATGGATGACGTATGGTGAATATAGGTGTCAGGTAAGCTCTCTTTCGTTGAAGCTTTGAATTTTGGGTGTTGTTTTGTTGCATATATCTTTTGTTTATCTTCTCTCTCTCTCTCTCTCTCTCTCTCTCTCTCTCTCTCTCTCTCTCTCTCTCTCTCT
>JAOWAY010166287.1:0-10442 GCA_028565895.1 Goniobranchus geometricus | reverse complement strand
ACTAATAGCATGAACTTCCTGAGATTGTCTGAACAGAGAAGTGAATGGCGTGTCATGGTCGCCAATGTCTGTCTCAGGCCTGGTACTTGATGATGCTGACAGTTAGTAGACAGTGGTTTTTATATAATTCAGGCCTATTGATTCCAAATATGTCGTATACCAAACTCTTTTTGGGGTATTTCATGCTCAAAATGGCCGAAAGGAAAATGGCCGCAAATAAGAAAAAAAACAACAACAAAAAACAACAACAAATAACAACAAACAAACAAAAAACAACCAAGAGACCCAAACCCAAACAAACAATGACCAAACCCATACCAGATAAAAGTCAAATGAAACAACAGTAATAATAATAAAAAAAAAAAAAATCCCCCAAACCAAACAAACAAGAAAACAACAAGAAAAAACAAAATAACAGAAAAAACAAATACAATAAAAGAAAACAAATGAAAAAGAACAAACAAATTAACAAAAATAAAAAGAAAACGAAAAAAACAACGAAACAAAAAACAAAAACAAAAACAAAACGGAACAAACAAAAACCCCAAAACCACTGGCAAATGTTTTGCAACATTTTAAGTAGCTGCAGACGGTTGGTTCCACTATAATCAACTTTATAGAAATAACTTTATAGAAGTCTTGTCAGATATTTATTACGCAAGGTGAAGATGTAGAGTTATGATGTACAACTTTATGATCAAATTCTTTGAATCACTTCTGCCAAATGATAAAGGAGGGCGTCCTAAAGTTGATACATCAGGAAGAAAATTTGGCCTCAAACTCAATGCAAAAAAGACCAAAGTCATGCATATAGGACAAATAAAACCTGACACAGAAATGACATTGAAAAAATCCATCTGGAGCAAGTCAGAGGTTTCAGATATCTTGGGTCTATAAAAGCAAATGATGGGTCTTGTACAAAAGGTGTGATGAGAAAAATGAATATGACAAAAACAAAAAAAGATGATAAACCTAAACAGCATCTGGAAAGATAAGAACATTCCAATGAAGTTGAGACGAAATATTCTGAAAGGTCTCATATGGCCAGTTGCCATCTATAGATGTGAAGCCTGGACCCTGAAACATAAACAGAATAAATGCAGCTGAAATGTGGTTCTACGGCTGAATACTCCAAACAAAATGGACGGTAAAGAGAACAAACGAAAGCGTCATTAAAGAACTTGGCAGACAAATGGAATTGGTCCCGGAAATAAACAGAAGAAAATTAAGATATGTACGACATGCAACAAGACACACCAAGACAAATCTTATGACAACAGTCCTTCAAGGAAAGAGAAGGCAGGGAAGACCATCAATGTCCTATCTCTCAAATCAAAAAGATATCACAGACATGAACACCCATGAGATGATAAAAACATCCAGATGCAGATGGCGAGAAATTGTCGGCGGTGTTGCAGCAACTATCGGAGCCAGTGATGGTGACAAGTGATGAGTGAGTGAGTGATTCGAAAGTTTGACCAAATTTTTTTTTTTCGCCTCGCATCCTTGAAAATATATATAAAGAAGAGGAAGGAAAAAAAAAAAATATATATATGTACATCTGAGCACTTTATATTATTACAAATGATTTATCAAGTCGTCCAAGACTGTCACATTTTTCTATGGAATTAAAAAACAGTTTCAGAGCATGAACAGACTTCAAATGCATTTTCATATTTTTTTTTTGTTTTTGCCTCTGGCTCTTTAACATACATTCTTGACTTTATTAAATATCTAAAAGAAAAATACCTCATCAAATCTATCTTTAGACATGCAAGAGCCAATTCTCATGTGATGGAGTTACAGGGGAAATCTCCCTCCATTTCCTACTCTAAAAAAAACTTGTTGAAACACCAAAAAGTTCATCTTATTAGCGACTTATTTATTTTTATTTTTTCCATTTTCAACATTACTAATTCCTTCTATTTTCTTAAATACTGAACAATTCAAACTACAGATTATCATCATATTCTTATAATTCTTTCTTTTGTAAATCCCCTGACTATTTCATAGGTTTATGCCACGGGAGACTAGTATTCCCTGTCAGCATACTTCAAAATTGGGGGCTTTCTAGCAACTGTTGCAATACAATGTTTAAAACTAAGCAATTTCAATTTTTCATCAAAGCGTTTTGAGAAGAGAGAGCTCCCCCTGCTATCTGGCTACATCTCACAGCCCTAGACAAGAATACCAAGCTGCATGATTATTAGAAACAGTTTGGGCACAAACCAAGCCTTCCGTTCGTTTCTTCTTATCCATTTCCTGGCCATCAGGTCTTGAACCCTTTTCCTTCAGATCCTCCTTTGAGCCCGGGGCTGATGCATTCATCTTGCTGGCAACCTGCGAAGACTCGGTTAAAGTATTACTGTCATCGTCATCCCCTTCTTTCTCACCATCGACCTTTCTCTCCGCTTCCCCTTCCTCCTCCTCCTCCTCCTTCTGCCTGCCTTTCTTCTTATTAACGATAATAATTTGTACCTGCTCCATAGGCTTCTTCTCCTCTTTTTCAGCGTCAGCTCTTCTCGACTCAGAGGCCTCCCGATGGCCCCTTTTCTTCTTCCTGGCGTTTTCTGCACCAGCCGCCTCTTCCACAGGTTTCCGATCTTTACTGTCCTGTCTGCTTCTTGGCTTGGCTTTCTGGTTTTCATCCCCCTTTCTCTGACCATTTTTCTCTTTCAATTCTTTTATTTGCTCTGCCTCCTGAATTTCTTTCTGCAGTTTCAGAATTTCATTTTGGAGATCCTCCTACAGGGAAAGAAACAGAAAATACAGGTAGATTCAAATTCACAGAGAATGACCTCTTTAAGTCTTTCAGTGTCAAATTCTCATGACCTTTTCAAAAGACAAAAACAAACAACAACAAAAATGTACGTTTGAAAAGAAATCTCAATTAATTAACCATCGCATGCTGAATAATGCATGTGAAAGCAGGAGACGATGTTAGTAGTAAGCATTTCTACATGCAAGTTTGGGATATGAATTGGTGAAGAGAGATAGTTCTTTGCATTTATAACAGTTTTTCAGCTCCTTGACTTCACGTCCTCAAAGAAGTTTCAATTTAAAAATGAGCCAATGAAGCCTGGTTTGTGTAATTCTAGATTACTTAAAGGGGACTGTACTGTTGATGAATCTGTATCTGACATAGACATAAACAGAGAATTCCTTACCAATAAAATCTTAAAACAGATACCAATGTATATTGCTGTAGGTGCATCAGTAAATATGCCTTATATAAGCTTCCAAGCCAATAAGCGTGCAGCATATAATGGATATTATAAATACATGCAGGCTTCATGTGTGGCCTTTGAAACACTTTTTAAAATTTTTGTTTTCAGAAGATGTTGAATCTAAAATTATTCTTAAAAAGCTTCAAAGTGGCTGCTAGACAGACAGTCTCCCCTACCATCCTGACTTGGCCTGACAAGCATTTCTTTGCAGAAGATTTTCCCACTGTTTGAGACTTCACCATGCAAATTAATTTAAAACTGGCCATGATGCAGAAGTGTTGGCCAAGATGAACAAAAAATTCTGAAATACTGTGTCGCAATAATGTAATGACTCAACCCTACTCAAATTTGACATAAAGATAGATCTAGACTTTTATCAAGATCTATTCATGAATAACGTTAGATTTAAATGTCAAATAGAGAGGAAGAAATATATCATACTGGCAAATATGAAAGTAATTTTTAAAGAAATTACTTCAGAATGGTGGTTTTAACAGGATGTGAAAAATTCTGAAATCAGAAAAAGAATCTGAAGGATTTACATCTCTGTCAAGGGAGTGCATTTTTACCATAATCCTATACATGTATACAGCCTTCTAAATGAAAACGACTGATGTTATATGACATGGGTGGACATGTAAGTATTGTAATAAAGATCCGTAACTGCATGATTGGCTTGTATTTTGATGAGATGTGGATGGAATGCTTGATATGTCGGCATCATGAATCTTTTTCATCTAAGGAAACTTCACAACAACCAAATGAAGCTGACATCACTAAGATATATGGAGAAATTCAGAAACACGGCATGAAACTGGCTTCAGCAGAGAGATTCAAAGAAGAGCAGGAGTCGTAAAGTCTGATGACCCCGGCAGCAAAAGTCTACGATTTAAAAAAAAATCAATTACTTAACTCAGCATAATGCATTAAAGATGAAATTATTTCAATTGTTCCTTTGTGAGTTAAACAACTTGTTTGAGGGTAGTTTGTTTGTTTTTGCTGAAACTGTAGCCGAATTGAACTAGAAAAATCGATAATATTTAGACTGCAAGACAAAAATAAAAAAAAACAAACTCAAGACCTTGATTGTAGCAACAAACAGTCTTTCAGGCTAAAACACTCTACACTGCTGTTGCTAAACATCTCAAATGCCAAGCAATGGCAGAGGAGTTCATGCATCATAAAATTTCACCTTTTTCATGGAAGCAACTGTCAAAATATTGCATGCGGTAAGAAAAAGAGATTTCACAATGCAGAAAAATTTATTTGATAAGAGCTATTGCCATGAAATGGTGCAAATACGTTAAGCCAAATAGTTTCAATCATTTAGCACGTATGTGGCAGACATACGGAAGTTATATGGCAATTATATGATGGTAAATTGACTGTTGCATGACAGTTCATTGACAGAGGAAACCTTTTCCAGAAAGTTCATGCATATTTTTCAAACTGTATGTTTGTGGTTGTCTTGACATTCAATTCAAGCAAAGAAAAAAAATTACCAGAAAAGGGTGAGCACTGTAAAAGATATTTGAAACCTAAAAGAAAAGAATAAATTAAAAAAAAATTGTCTGGAATTTCTTACAAGACAAGATGTGATCAATATCTAGTTTACCAGGTCTGAGACACACAGATGTGATATTCGTCATTCTATACCCTAGAAATTATATCATTTATGAGTACATGGGAAAATTTCCATGGCTGAACATGAGAGAAGACTGTATGCAAAATTGTTTTTTTCAACTTAAAAAAAACCCAACAAAACATTATGACAACTCAATGTTGCAGTCAGTTTGTGAAACTGCCCTTTTGTCTTGAATTAACCCTAACATTGTAATCTATTTCACAGTTAACCCTTGCACTACCACCTATTTCACAGTTAACCCTTGCACTACCACCTATTTCACAATTGGCCCTTACACTGTCAACTAAAACACTAATCCAAACCCTTTGCCACCAATTAAAGAAGATACATAAAAAAAAAATCACAATGACAATTTTAGCTCAGTGGTAGAGCGGTGACCAGCAGACTGAGAGGCAGTAGCCTGGATTCTTGCTACGAACACAGGCGTTTTTTCTTTCAGCAAGAAAATTTACCCACTACTTCACTCAAACCAGGTGAAAATGGGTACAGCTTCAGCTGAAAAAATTACTCTGCAACAGACTGTCATCCTATTCAGAGAGTGATGAATATAAAATCTGTCACCGGCCATTCCATGATATGGAAATCAGATTTCGCTCTGGCTCAGTGAGAGGGCTCAGGTCAAAAGGACTATTTTTCTTGGTGAGCAAAATGGCTGACAAAATAAGGGTCAAGGTAAGTGCTTATAACAATTTATATTTTCCTATCAACAACACGGACATGTTTCCTATGACATTAACTATCAATGAGTCTTCTCAAATCCTTTCAAGGGAAACAAAAGACAAAGAGAGAAGACGATATACCGAGTGGCTTTCACCAAATTTATAATTACCTGCTGACGCTGCCTTAATAATTTTTGTTGAGATGCTGTCTCTTCAGGTGGTTTGGAGGGTTCTTGTTTCCCCATTGGAGCTCCAGCTCCTGGACGACCCCAAGGGTCATATTCCTGTTGGAGCTCAGCTGATGGAAGTGTTGAAATAACATCAGTGATAAATATGCAAACATTAATCAGATCATACATTGTTTACAATATATGCATTGAACGTTATTAAATGAAGTCAATAAGTAATTTTACTGGATTCATTATTCAATTGATTTGGAGATTGAATATTTTATCAACTTTTAATCATTGTTCTTTTTATCTCTTTATTTGGTTTACGTTGCAATATCATGCATCAACAAACTGTTTATGAATAATCACTCTCCTAAACATATACAAAAACTGATTTTCATGATGCCTGCTGACATTATCGATATCATTTTCATGCGTTCAGTCTGGTCAACAATTCAGATGCTTTCAACTACAAGACCCTCAACTCCAAAATTACTTCAAATCACAAGAAATTTGTTTTCTCCATGTCAACTTCTCTGTCATGACTGCCTACCTCTTTCCATGGCCCACTGCATTCGTTTTCTCTCCCCAACGGTCATGTGCTTCCATGGTATGGTGGGGGTGATGTGGTCGACCTTGGCCTCCCTTTTAGTGTCATTGAGTGTAGACCTGGCAGTGTCTGGCCCAGGATCATTCTGGTACTTGTCTGCCTCATTCTTATCACCATCTCTTCCATCTTTTTCTCTTTGTAAAAATTAAGGACAAACAAATAAGCAAACTATAAAAAAATGAAATAAAGATATACCAGAAATTCATGTTTCTAAAAAAAAAAAAAAAAATAGCGCCTGCGCATTACACAAAATTCTGTCAAGAGTTGGAAAAGTTTAATTTTCAAACTGTGGGAAGAGTAAGGATTGAAAAACAAAAAAGAGACAAATTAGACTAGACGTTTATTTTCTGATTACTTTGCTCTTGAAAATACATTTACCTTTATCTACAGAGAGAGAGTCTGGCCCTAATTAGACCCGACGGCTGTTTCAAGGCAACTTTCCATGCTACAGACATTTCCAGGGATCTTCAGATACCCATATCATACTTAAGACCCATTTACAGAAATGATAAGCTTTGGGTTAAAAACAACAAAAAACCAGTTAAGATGGCCATTCCCTACCATCCACTAATGTACAGACCTTGATAGGTTCAAGTTAGTGTCTCGATGCTTCTTTTTGGGCTTTGACGACTTCCTTACAATCTCTCCATCATTCAAGAGATCGTAGATGCCAATGGCTCCGCCTCCATCCTCATTCCCATCATGGTCATCATCATCAACATCATCACCATTGCCACTGTCACTTTCATACTTCTCAACTTCTATTTTGTTGTTGGAAGCATCTGGAAAAATTATACAAAGATAAACCAAGGCAATAATTTGTAATTATTATTTGTTTTATATGATCAAGGTGTACAGCAAAAAACATGTTTAGAAGTGACTTACTATGATAAAATTCAAGGTTTTCTAAGGTCCATACATTCCAGTGAGCTTATGGGACTCAGGGCTTACAAAACCGACTGCAATGGCAGCCATATGCAAAATTTCCCAAAGCTGTGTTAGCAACATGTGACTGTTTCAGATTGAATCTTTTTTCCAGATCTCCCCACTACTTGTCATTTTCCAGGGTATGCAAGGTTTCTTTGTAAGATTCAAGGCTTTTCAAGTTTTTTCACAGCCTTATTTTTTTCAAAGTTTTTAAAGATTTCTCAAGGTTCCTTCATACCCTAAAAAAGAGAAGATTACCTTAAAAACTCTACCTTAGAAACATTTTTAAAAAATTACTGCCTAGGACATGGAATGAATTTGGTCAAAACATGAGTGCACACAGAACCAAGACAGGCAACGCTCATCACCATTTTCCCCACTTCAAATTCATACTCCATTTATGATGTCAAACATTTCCAGACTATATGGAAACAGTGAAAGACAAAAAGTTAACAGACACAAATGTAAAAAGTTGGAATAATGTTGATCACCGACACAAAGAAAGGATGAAATTTAGTTGTGTACATCCTCTGTACTTATTATGAATAACATTGCGACAATCGAAAATAACTCGCTGATCATGATCTTAGGCAATTCAAATTTTGTCAGCCTGACATAAATTCTAATTATTATTTCCAACCAGTTGACCAATAATTCAAATTCACCACCTTCTCTATCAGCATATGAAATTTACTACCAATTTACGAGTACGTTACCTTGTTGGATGAGCTGATGATGATAATAATAAGTTAGGTTTCTTCATCCATATAGCTACCTTTTGTAAATTACATCATTGGTCAAATATATCATGGACAAATAAGAGATTAACAAATCGAGGCAAATAAGTAAATATTTTCAATGAGTTTTGTTTTGTTAAACTGAACACAGTGTTTAACTAAATTCCCACACTTTCAGCTAGGCCTGTTCCACATCTGAAGGCTTTGGGTGAATTGGTTGTTGATTCCTACTTTCATGTCGATCTTATAAAACTGACCCATGGTGACCAAAACCTCACTTTAAAGACAAATTTTCTCAAAGACTAGGAATCTTTTCAGAGCCTTCAGAGCGTTACATTGCCATTCTAAACAGTCCCTTTTGAAATAAAAAATTCATCCATTCAAAGGTAATAGACAGGAAAAGAGAAACAGATTTAAGACATTTTAGAGGTGAAATCTTTGAAAAGTGAGTTTTTCACCACTAAAGAAAAAAGATTTGAACTGATAATTTCTATCTGACTTGTAAGGGTTGGATGCCATGAAAGAAGATCTAGAGGCTATTTGATAAACCCCCTGATAGTGCGTCTACTTGAAAGGGGATAAATTATAAAGACCAAAAGTTTTGTCCTATGCCAACTTTTGTATATTGAGGCCTTTAAAGAAAAAAAGAACAAACATGTCCTATCTATATCAAACCGATCAATTTCTAAAGTTATCAAAAAAATATTCATCACTTACTATTGAAAATAAAACAATAAATTATTAGACACAGCTTTAAAAAAATTGTCTAAATTATTAACAAATCAAAGACTCTCTCTCTCACTCTTTCTCTGTCTCTCTGCTTCTCTGTCTATATGTCTGTCTGTCTCTCTCTCTCAATCAAATACCCATGTATTTTGTTTTATTCTACAAGGTTACCTATGCTAATCTTGAGGGGACTGTCCTTATCGTTGGTATTTTTCAGACCACCAAGAGATGCCAATAAAGCCGCGAGCTGGTCCTGGGTCAAAGTGACCGTCCCTGGGCCAATGTGGGTTGAGCCATTGGAGGGGTCATGGTCATCAGATTTCTGTTTGAACCTGCAATAAATTTATATTGGAACTTGTAGCGAAGATAAGAATAAGCTCAGACATGTTACTTTGCCTTTAACAAACTATCAAATTGACTGGAGGTATGAAAGCAGACTGATCCAACAAAAGTACATACACAGAGATATATGGACAGAAGAGAGAGAGAGAACTAATCATGAGACTGAACAAAAAACAACTCACATACAATATTTACTCAACAGTGAATACATAGTGAATACATTTATGACAATAACCATCATAATTAAAGCAATCATAATTATTTATCGTAGTCATAGATTTCATTTTGGATCTCTCTATCACTGGCACTTAAATGCTCTCTGAGTTTGAAAAGAGATTCTTTTCCATAACCTAACCGTCCTTAGAATCAAGGAGTTTCGTCTTAAAGAGGTAGAACAACCCAAAGTTGTCTCCTCTTGTAAAATTGACATAAGTAAAATTGAAAAAAAAAATCATCTTTCTTACGGTTTTCAATACCCTGAACAATTTTGTAAAGTTGTATAAGGTCCGCTCTTTTTTTTCTGAATCCGAGAGATTGTAATTTAAGGTATTTAGTCTAACATTTCGTCTTTTTCAAGCGACGACCTGATATTATTATAACCTGATCTTCACTTAGAAGATAGAAATAGATTCGTCTGACTAGCAACAGCACATAGACAAGCTAATTTGATTTGAAGTCGGCACCATTATTTATATTAGACCTTGAGGCATGCTTGAAGAGATCTTCATTGTTAAAATAATTTCAAGTATATATGTGCACCAGGAGGTTGAAGTTGGAGCCCCATTTCTCGCCACTTAATTTATAGATCATCACATCTTCGTTCCTGTTTGCCGCTATTCCCTCTCGTTTCTCGTCCATTTTCTACAGTCTGGATTCCAGACCCAGAATCCACGTTGGATTCCAGATCCAGAACCCAGATACAAAAAATATAGATTCTAGATCTGAAGGCCGAAATAGCTTGTGAGCTAAAATCTGCCCTGACAGACAGAACCAATCCGCCCGGATAACACTCCGAGCTCCCTAAAGCTACCTAGATCTAGATCCCATATATAGATCTACTGCCTACGCCTCCAGTCACACTGTCTCGTCTCGTCTCAGATAGCATGGACGCTGCGGGCCCCGGAAGAGCTTGGCAGCGCGACACCAAACTACAGAATTTCACGACGTTTCGACCCTTGTGGCAAAACGATAAAAGGTCGCAGTCTTTTGCAGCTACCCACGATCCCATAGAGGCAATTCTCCAGGGTCGGACTTCTCGGGAGCCACCGCGCCCGCGCTTCCTCGAGCGACGCGCAATCCCGAAACAGATGCATCGGGGTCTCAGACGGGCCACCGCAAGTGCGGCAGGACGGATTCCGCGTCGGATCGATCCTGTCAAGGTGAGCGCCGATGTCAGCGT
>JAOWAY010166176.1:0-10442 GCA_028565895.1 Goniobranchus geometricus | reverse complement strand
AGAGAGAGAGAGAGAGAGAGAGAGAGAGAGAGAGAGAGACAGAGAGACAGAGAGACAGAGAGACAGAGGGAGAGAGACAGAGAGAGAGACAGACAGACAGACAGAGACAGAGAGACAAACAGACAGACAGACAAACAGACAGACAGTCAGACAGACAAACAGACAGTCAAACAAACAGAGAGAAGAGTGGTAGGGAGGGCACAATAGTCTTACATAATGTGTGTTTTGTTTATTTATCGCTGTTTGAAGACTCTCTTCAACACCAAAGTCATCTTCCACCATCCTTCGAAAAACACAACACAAAAGGCTAATCAACATTAAGAGAGAGTACAGAAGTGGAGGAAGAAAATGATGTCGCCAAAAAGAGAAACAGACATTTAGAATAAACAATATGCATCAGTAACAACAACGAGAGGGAACTAAATGGTTAATGACAAGATGATTTCCAGACAAAAAAATCCTCTCTACCCCCCTACCGCCACCCCGCATCACAGAAAAACATAACAATAGCCATCAAGTCCATCTAGGTAGCCCAAACTTCCCCAATAGTAATTTTGAGTAATGCACTACACACTATGTGGGATAAACATTGAAGTCTAAGATCTAACTTTGATGCAGATTGCCTCTTTTGGTCTCCAGCTTATGAAAGGCAGGTCACACTATTGTTCACATCTCCATACTCTTCTAGTAATCTAAGGCTATGTATGGTGTAAAGAAAACTCCTTCCTGTATCCTCCTGATTTTCTTATTAGGTACACATGTACACAGACAAGGTGAGATCATAAATCACATACAAGCCTTGAATATTACAATCACCCATCTCTTCTGTGTCAATTAAATACATGTGTGAAAACAAACACTCACAGTTTTGTTTCCGAGTCTCATAATCGTAAGCATTCTGCCAACAATAATAATTTGTAACGGTGGTGGAAAGTATGAAAATTAACTACAAAATTTTAAGGCCTTTGCAAATATTGACATTAGAAATTTCCTGATTTGTGTAAACCTTTAGTCCTCTGGAGCCCCCACAAACAGACAAGCAAAAGCATTGTCAAACAAACAGTATTAATATGTGTTGGATTCTAATTATAACATCAAACTCATAAAAAAGGGCTGCCCTAAGGTGAATACAGGAGGAAAAAAGATTGCTATCAAAGAAAAGATGTACAAGTAAATTTTGGATCTGAAAGAAAAAACCCTCCAAACAAAAAAGACAGGAGGAAGAAAGAAATAAAAAGAAAAAAAGGCAACGTTTGAGAAAGAAAATGTTGACCATATATGAAATGGCCCTGAAAAGAGCCATTTGGTCATGAAAAGACCAGTTGTATCAAAGTTGAAAGAAGAAGAAGAAGAAGAAGAAGAAGAAGAAGAAGAAGAAGAAGAAAAAGAAGAAGACCACCACCAACAATTGCAACTTCCACTTCCACCACCTTACTACTACTACCACCACTACCACTACTACTACTACTGCTACTACTACTACTAACTCTACTACCACTTCTATAACTACTACTTCTATTTCTATGACTCTAAAACTACAACTACTCCTACTTCTACTGCTCCCAATAATACTGAATAAGTTAGCCCTGAAAAGGGCTGTTGTAGGAAAGTTGGCCCTGAAAAGGGCCGTTATGAAGGTTGACCCTGAAAAGAGCCATTATAAGCGCCATCGTTTTCGGATGATGAACTTCAACAGCAACCTCACCTTCCCTGGCCCCATCCCTTACAGTAAGGTAAATTTGAATTTTTGATTTGTGGAGGCTTCAAATAGAAAGGCTTGAAAGGAAAAGGAGTGGACAGCTTTCTAAAGCACAGAGATAAGAGAAGACATCTTGATGATGGCACTGGCAACACATCAACTATATTTTGAACCCAGAGCTTGGCAACAATCTTGTGCATGCTTGAAACCAAAGTAGATTGGTGGAATTCAGGGGGAAAAGAATGCCATAATTATTATATTTCATTTTACGAAAAAGAAAGAAAATAAAAAAAGTTTAGAAAAGTATAATGGAGAAAGGCTGAAAATAACGTCCAAAAAATACTGTAATTTGTTTTGTCTTCTGTGAGTTTTTCTCTAGACTCTTGCCTATCAAATTTGTGGACAAAAATTCAAGAGTTCAAAGAATTGCCAGGAATTTACATTGAGGTCCTTCTCCTTCGTTCTTTTTTTTCTTCTGATTAAATGAGTCCTTTTTAATAATAATATCTATAGGTCGTGGTGCCTGCAGTGACATTCTCATGAGAATGGAAATAAAAAGGGAATAAAAAAATTCACTGCCATAAATTATCACGGCACCAGTAAGGACTCTTGGCACCTCCCATCTGGCTACACAGTGGCTTGCAATGAAATGATTGTCCACGGAAATGATAGTTTTTAAAAGTCACGTAAATTTAAAATGGCCTAAAGGAAAAAACAAACAAGGCAAACAAAGAAAAAGCCCATATTGAAAAATGGCATTCCTATCAAAACAGTCATTTAAGATGGTAATGCTCAGTTCTTTTAGAGTATGAATAAGGTAAATGGAGGTTGCTTTTACTCTAGCAGGTTCAGATTATTCACTGACATGCAATATTTTTTACTTTGAATGGTCTTACTTTCTGCTTTGAATAGGACCAACAATTTCTACAGCTGAATAATTTGAACAGCTGTGTGTAAGGGGAAAACCTTGGCTTTCCTTTTATGAAAACATCAGACAGCTATCAATTGACATTACAGGCCACTAGCTCCATAAGTGTTGTCTTAAAGGATTCTGAAAGGCAGGATGATTGTGTGAAAAAGCCACTAATCAAGAAGGCCACAAGAGGGCTTGAAGCTGTTGTTTTTTTTTTTGGTTTCATGGACATTAGAATTCTAGATACCTGCACTGTTGCTGAGATAAGATGCGATGGAATCGCTAACCAATTAGAGCAGGAATGAGACATGACGGGAAGGAAAGGGTTGAAGCTTATCACGTTTGTCAAATTCGGTGTGGGAAACTGGAGTAAAGAGCCTTTCCCAAGGGTACAACATCAAAGGTTTCAATGACGCTTGATGCCTCCGGTGTCAAATCTGGTTATCTTTAAGATGTATGTACTAGGACCCACAATCAAATCTTGAGTATAAATGTCTGTACTAAATATACATATTATATACATTAATATTTCAGGGCAATATTATCAAGTTCATGAATAAATAAAATATTATCATAAAAGAAAATCACATCCCATGAATTTGAAATATATTTTTTACATTTAAAAACACCCAACTATGTATCAAATGTTAGAAAATATCATATGAAGCCACACATCAGAATTTATAATAAGTTAGATCATCCATCACAAATTATAAAATTACACATTACGCCACCAATCAGAAATGATCAAAGATTAGAAATTTTCACAGATTAGAAGTTTTCACAGTATTACAACAACTTGAAGAAACATATTGTCGGATAAAACTATTCAAAAAACATTGAAACATGTAGGCAGATAAAACAACACAAAAAGCATTAGAAACATGTAAGCAGATTAAAAAAAACACAAAAAACATTACAAACATGTAGGCATATAACAGAAAAAACCTTAGAAACATGTAGGCAGATAAAACAACACAAAAAACAATCATGTAGGCGGATGACACAAAAAACATTAGAATCATATAGGCAGATAAAACTACACAAAAACATTAGAAACACGTTGGCAGATAAAACAACACAAAAAACATTAAAAACATGTAGACAGATAAAACTACACAAAAAACATTAGAAACATGTAGGCAGATAAAACTACACAAAAAACATTAGAAACATGTAGGCAGACAAAACTACACAAAAACATTAGAAACGTAGTGTGATAATTGCTTGTTCTTTGTTTTGTTTGGTGTTTTAGGGCTCTTTTCAATGAAGAAGATAATTCCTGTATAATGTTTATAGTGTCAATAGAACATGGAGGAGACAGAGTGAGGAAGAGTGAGACAAATGGGGAAGGAAGAGGGAGAGAGGAGAGGAAAAGAAAGAGGGAGAGTGGTGGGGAGAGAGGGATGACAGATAAGAATATTATGAATACATATCAATACAAAACAACGAAAAGTTTCTACGGTGAGATGATTTACAGACAAAAAAATACCATCTCTCTTGAAAAACTAAACTAATTATCAACGGCCATCAAACCCAAAACTCTTCACGATAACCATCCAGGATTTTCTACTGCCTTTTGTGTCCAAATGTACTCGGTATATCTTGATAGCAAGTGACCCGGACAGTATCTTAAAGTCATGCACTACAAATGAATGGGGGAGAGAGCCACTGAATAATGCCTACTTCCCTCTCCTTCAAAACTCTCCCCTCTGAAGACACAAAAGACACCTGATAGAAGGAGAAAGATGTGAGAAGAGGCTCTCACTTAACCCTTAGCAGCCTTTTAATGCATGCATGGGGAGTGCTGGAAGTAGGTCTATTCTTCATTCTTACAGTTAAAAACCCCTGAACCTAAACGGGGAGTGGTTTGATAAAACTTCAGACATATATGGTCTGATGAAACTTTATACACATGTGGTCTGATAAAACTTCATACACAGGTGGTCTGATAAAACTTTATACACATGTGGTCTGATAAAACTTTATACACATGTGGTCTGATAAAACTGTAGACATATATGTTGTCTGATAAAACTTTAGACACATGTATTCTGATAAAAAAAAAAATGGTAAAAAGTCTACAAACAACAAGGAAAAGAATGAGAGTAGTTTGTACAGGTCTTGCCATGTGTTACATGTCTAGTAGAAGAAACGCATTAATTCAAACAACAAACTCACATCTACTGTGAGGGCCTCAGAGGTTAACAAAAAAGTACATGTCCTGAAATGTACATATGGCCTATCATCGATTGGTCTCAGTGCCAAACATCATGAATTTGCCATCAGTTTGTCATCATCGGCCTCTTTTCTTTCACATTAGATGCCTGTTGGTTGGTTTTACGGTTTAGGTTTGTTTTTTGTTTTTATCCGATTTTGCTTTACTTTTTTTTTTTCTTAAGTTTCTTTCCACAGAAAACTCAAGAATTAGAACACAAGTTTAATACAAAAGTGAAATTAAAGAATTTCGGAATACATTTTTCATATGAAAAAAAAAGTATAATTTTTCCTTTCAGACCACTGATACAAATAATCTCTCAGCAACAGTTCAGCTATGACGAAGACATTCTTGAAATATATGGTATATGTTCACTTTGATACACTGAACTAACAAAACAGTGGAAAATATAAGAACATATCAAAAAAGATGTTTGGAATATACGTAATAATATAACATCAAAACAGATGTAGGGAAAATGTAGAACTGTAAGATCAGAAAAGACTTGCAACAAGTAAAACTATGGCATCAGAAGAGAGTATTTTTAAAAATAAAGTGACAAACCCCATAGGCAAGAAAAGAGGCTTGGACCTACATTTTTCTTCAGCATTCCTTCAAAGTAAAGAGTCGCCTCAAGGGACTAGTTTCATTTGTTTAATGTGTTAGGGCTCATTTTAACTATGAGGTTATCGTAGCATCCGTTTGGAAAAAGTAAGACAATAGGTGACAGAGTGGTAATAACGCCGATTGTCCTACTTGGTCCATCCTGTCACAACAGTCTTCCTGTTAAATTGAGCTTCATGAAATTTTCAGGTGACACAAAAAGTGACCGATGGCTTAAGCAAAAGCTTTGAATCACAAAGTATGCTCTATCTAGACTCATTTGATCATAAGTCTGAATCTGAATGACTTTTGCCATACTGGGTGGATCACACCTTGCATTTTCATGGCAGTCCTACATGGACAAAGAGACTGCAGACTGGGTCCTTCATTTGAACAACTTCACTGTTGGCGCCATGACAGTGAAATCATCAATGAGGGTCCAGACGATCAAAGTTGATAAGGAGAAATATTGTAAGTCATTCAGGCACACTTGTGAATAAAAGACTAATGTTAAGCCAATCAATCATTTTTTGCATCCCTAGAAAAGTTCATGAAAATCTGAGTTGGATGGATAGAAAGCTGCAAGGACAAAATGGACTGATTACTGACTGCTATTGAGGTCAATACTTCCCAAAAGGGATGATCCCAGGGGTTCCTCTTACCATCTTAAGTTGACTCTTGCTCCTTTTTTTAAAAAACTGCTCAGGAAGTCGAAATAGAGGGAAGAGAGATAGGAATTTATTTTACCCAGGCAGCAGCTTTCAGCCTACTCTTTTACAAATTCAGACTGCCCAAGGTCCTCGTACATTTTTAAAAGTAACTGTCAGATTTGATGTCTGAGTGTGTTATGCATCTCCAATAGGAGTAGACACTCCAAGTCGCTGAGCCTATTGTGTGGATATAGGGCACTTTATGAATTCATGTATGCATATCTATTCAAATAAGTCTATTTACCATAGGGTGAAGGAACAGAAGAACATCAGAAAATCAAAGGCCAAAGCTAATGAGGGATGAAAACCAGACCTTTTAGGTTCCTGACAAAGTATCTCATCCCTTGTTCCCCACCTCAACACCAATGCCAAATTAAAGAAAATGTCCAGTCTAACAGTCATCAAAAATGCATTTCTTGGCCACAAAAAGGCAAGATGAAGTAGAACTTCCGTGAACAACAAAAATAAAAATTATGGTCTACTTAATTTGTCTTTCGATGATAAGAATTGCATTTTAATGATCCTTAATACAAACAAATGAATATCTTTACAATGATATATATAATATATATGACGATAGATTATCAAATGGATGGCCTAATAAGAACAACACAAGGACAACTGCTTCATTGACAGAAAGGTGAGAGATGTAAACAGTTTGAAATACCCCAGATTAAACACACAAACGATGGCTTTTTTCGGGGAAAAGCAGTGTCATCAAAATCCTAACCATATTTTCAGACCAACTGCCCCTCACAGAAATCAAATTCATCTTTGGCTTTTTCTTCTACAAGGGATTTAAATAATTTCAGAGTTACTGGAACAACAAGGGGCAGAGGAAGATCATCAGGAAGTTAAAAGCATGTCTAAATTTAAAGTCAAATCAGAAGTTGAAAAAAAATATTCTCTGTGCTTTGAAGAAAACTGGAACACTTGAGGCCATATCCTAGATAAAGTTATAAAGTTGTTTTCACTTGACTTGCAGCTTTTTTCTTCTTTTTTTTTTTTCTTTCGGACATTACCCATACAAAAGAGAATTAGAAAGATGTATAAGTTCTGTTTTGAGTACAGGTGTCATAATGAGGAAGAGCTCAGCCATCAACATCTTTGAATTCAGTGTCACATCAGAAGAAGGTCGGACATATTCCACAGATTTTTTCACTGTTTTACGATTTCTGGAACAGTTCTGCAGACAAATCTGGAAGAATCATGAAAGTTTCTCCTTTCCAGGTTTGTTAGCTGGATGATATTGAAGAAATAATCCCTTTGTTTTTTATGATGTCTAGAATAGTTCTGTGAAGGTAGATTGGAATAACATGAAGCCCTTTGGAGTTCTTCAAATATAACTGTCAAAGAGCATGAAACAAAAGGCAGGTGGTTGTGTTTCTGCCAGCGATGTCTTCAAGCTTGACCAGGGGGGTAATTAATGTTTCTTTTCAATTTCTCAGATTTTCTGGACTGGTTGGGCAGATGCAGATGATAGGATCATGATGGCTGCAAGAAAGAAAATAAAACATAACTTAGGAACTAAAAAATCTTGAACCAAGTTTTCATCAATTAGAATGAGTATTGCTTCTAAATTACTGAACCTTTTTGGTCTGTTAGTTTTTTTCCTTTGCCTTTATGAAGGGTCAGTAGAGACGAGCTAAATCTTTGCTGTATTACCTACTTCCTATTTCCCTAAAATGGCCGTAAGAAAATAAGATGGGTTGGGATTTTTTTCTTCCACATTCACTTATAATGGCTGGTCAAAACACAAGATTTTAGGCTAAGTGACCATTTAAGATAAGCAAGAAAACTTTCACCCATGAAAGATTGCCATTTCCTTCATTGGCTGAAATGAATCCCCAATTTGGACTGAAAGGGCCCTGTTTTGTCCGTGTGACTTAACCTAATAGATGAGAATTTGGTGTGGTTATTACAATATCAGACACGTATCAGTATGGCAAGTAATTGTTGGACCCCTGTGGTCACAGAGGGTTATGCAACCGAAGGGGGGGCGGGTTTAATTCCAGGTAATGGCATTGTGATTTTATTCTTTGGCAGGTTGTTAACATTAATTGCCTCCGATTCATGGCTTATGCTCGGTGTTTGGTTATGTGGTTAACTTACTCACTATAATTCAATTTACTGAAAATCACGCACCTAAATTGTATGATAAAGTTGACAGGACCAAGTTACCAATGCAACACATGCCCTTCATAGTCACTTGTCTTCTAAATTTTGGCTGCCCAATGCCTCGCTAACCGCTCATTGTCATTCTGCTTCCTTCCCTCCTATGCACATCTCATCTCGTGCTGGCAGGGCGATCACCAAATCCCTCGCAACTCATGAATATTATCAACCCAACCACAGGTTAACAGCCAAAACGACACATTTTTCCTTCATGGATAAAAATAGTGGATTTTTTTTTTTTAATCACTAACTCCTAACTTATGCACATACAACCATCTCCCCTTCCCATCCTTTGCTCGGTTGTCTAGTTTTGACCGATCAAATATGGCCATTTTTTCAAACTCTTACAAAGCAGATTGACAGATGCCAGAGAGACTGCCAGAATCTCATCCGTTGAAGTCTTTTGATGCAATTGCTTCTTCTTCTTCCAGCCTCTTTGTCATGATTTTGTTTTGAGTTTTTAACCCTGAACAGACAGGACAGTGGCGCTTTCATTGCAAGGGCTTCTGGTGTACATGTGCGTGTTTGTTTATGTGTGTGTATTTGTATGTGTCTATGTGCTCGTGAGTATGTCTGCATGTGGCAATTGTTTGAAAGGGGGTGGGGAGGCAGTGCCCATCTTATTTCATGGATATGATGGATAGATGTCATCTTTACTTTGAGTGCCATCTGACATTGAGGCCACAGCTGCCTTCTTTTATCTCCCTTGTGAGTTTTCCCATTCTTTTCTGATCTGAGCAATTGCTCTAAAACTTTCCAGATCTCTTACTGTTTTCAGTTTCAGTGGCGATCTTAACGGACTCGGATCATTTGGAAGTGTGACGAGAAGTGATGTCCTTGGCCATCCTGGGAATCTGGATTCTAATTTGGTGAAATACGGAAGCATTGCTTTATTCTTTTCCTGGAATCTCCTTGTTACATCCTAGGATATTTCCACAGTATCCTTACACTGTCTGGAATGTGTAATGACAGGGAGATTCATTGTATCTTCTGTTTAGACTTGTTTGTCATTGTGGCTGGACAGCTTGTATTGAGGATCTTTGGAGGTTGCTTTCTATGAAATGTATTGCTCTTATATAATGATACAACTTATTCCTATTGTTCTCTCTTTTTTTTCTTTTTTTTATTTGTGTGTGTACTCATGGACTGACCACTCTTGAATGGATTTTATGCATACTAAATAACATTATTATTATTATCATTATTATTATTATTATTATTATTATTATTATTATTATTATTATTATCATCAGCATTATTATTAACTCTTCTGAGGCGGCACGTACCGTGTCATTCCTATGACTCAACGCGAACCTCTGGCGATGCGACTCTGATCAGTATGACGTCAGGGGGCCAGTATTCCCAGGTCAAGGCAAGGTCAGCGCAATGGACAGCCATTTCACAATACTAGCTCATAATATTATTTCAATAACTTGATAATGCCATGAAGTTTGACAAATTCATTATTACTTCTAGTAAGAAATGTGATTATAGAAGCTAAGATATAGCTCTGTTTGACCGAAAACGGAAATAAATTTGGTAGGAAGATAGTTTTTAAAAGCTGATTTCACGTACTCCTTTTCATGAATGAAACAGGAATGGCATAGAGTAAAAATGATGTGTGTTGTTTAGTACATTGAAATTAGATCTTTGTCTAGTACATTGAAATTAGATCTTTGAAAAAAACCCAACAAAATCCTTATTATAGTTCAGTTCCAAGATTTCAAAACTATATAATATAGAATTCTTTGAACTTGTAAGGAGATCAAACAGAAGGGAAGTGGGAGTGAGAGAAGAATCCACAGGTGGATGAATAACATCGTAGTAAAGCTCAACAGAGCTGACATGATGCCCTGTGGTAAGCCTAGTGGGATTATGCAAACTACACACTAATTAATACAGTCTCATTTCCATAATCCAAGGCAAGAAAGTTATCCCATTTCAAATGGGTGATCAGAAATTGATGACAAGTTTGCACAACAAACACACAAGCCTATCATCATCTACAACACACACCACATGTTTAGACCTACACCCCTTCAATATGATAAACTCTTCCTATAGTTGACCATCATGTCCTTTTGGACCATTCTATTTCATTGGAGGGGTGAGAAGACATAAGTT
>JAOWAY010166065.1:0-10443 GCA_028565895.1 Goniobranchus geometricus | reverse complement strand
CCCCAAAAAACCCTCATCAAAAACCAAATTACTACAGGCAGTTACTTAAGACTGCAAGTAGTTCATATGTCATCATTGTTCTAGATCTTGAGATCCACAGTGGCATCATGCAAAAAAAAGGGAAAAATACCCAGTAAATAAATAATGAATAAAAAGATTTCCACGTTCAAAGTTCCTTCGGATTGAAAATTGTGTACGAGGGAGATGATTTAGTTTTAAAGGAGCAATACATGATAAAAGAGACAGAACAGGATGGAGAATGTGAGTCGATTGTATGTTTGTTTGAGAGAGAGCGAGGCCCAGAAGAAACTGATACAAACGGTAGATCTATCATACAGATGGCACATGTGCTAAAGGATGCTCCTTTTATAGTGAGCATGACTACGTCTATCATGGCGATGCTAGATCTTACAAGAAAAGGTCTGAATGTAGATGTTTGGTCACCTCAGCCATGACAGACGGAAAAAAAGGACAGTCGAACAAACATGCAATGAAATGTACCATCCAGCTGTTATTGTTTTGAATGCATAGGGGAAAATATTTTTGTTGTAGTCTAAGCCGACCTAAACTTAGGTATATTCAAGGCTCACAGAAATTCATCTTTGCTTTGTGAATAAGCTTTTGGAAATGTTATATATACTAAAAGCCTCATTCCTTTCCTATTGCTACCTTTTCCCCCTACCCTCAATGTTTTGAATAGAATTTTACTTGCTTCATGAGTATATGTTGTGGTTTTCTGCTGCTTTTTTAAAGTCTTAATTGTAACACAGTTTGATTTTAAAGCACAGTATTTTGCTCTGTCATCTATTCTACTCCAGCACATCATCCTCTTCCTGAAGTTTTGTATGCAGCAGGCCATCCCAGACACCCCACAAACTATTTGTACGGAAATGGCTAAACTCGAATGTCAACGGAGTGAAGCACTGAAGGTAATCAGTGACTTTTGATTACTTTTTCCTTCTCTTAAATGAACTCTCTTTGAGTCATCTAATAAAATATTGGCTCATATTTGATAAATGCCTAACTCATTTTTACCTATTTTGAATAATGCATGAAAACTATGGGGTTTTTACCTTAGTGTCTTTGGTCAGGCATACTCACATCAAATAAGGCTTTAAAACCGCTCAGAGTTTATAGCTGAAATTTGCTGTGCTGAATCATAGATATTCCCCCCAGGTAATGAAGGAGACACATTTTTTTTAAAAAGTTACATCATCTAGATCTTTTTGGTTGACTTGATCTCAATTACATCTTTGTAAATATGGAAGCAAACACATTGGGACTAAGACTAAGAGCTAGATCTAGATTATCTAGATTAGATTGAGACTTAGCCCCATAATCTGGAAATCTGGATCAAATTGAGTTTGAAACATAATATAAAACATTATAGAGCAAAATTACTTATAAAGATTTAGTAGGATTTTCTAGTGCTCAGGAAGCCAGGGTATGGCTCATTTTTTATGAATTGTCCCCAGTTTTACAATAAACTTCATGGCAACCTCTACTTTATCAGAGGTACAAATATCTAGTCACTTTATTGGAATGCAAAATAAATTAATTTATCTCCTTGCAGTTACCTACTCCAACCAGAGATAATCTATTGATTCTTCATGAAAATTATATTCATTTTTTAGAATTTATGATATACTCTGAAAAAAATGATTTCCTTCAAATTGCTAATTTTCTTGAAAATATGAACTGAAAATTGTGGTCTTTTGTCTTTTTCTATCTTTACCTTGAAGCAATTGGAATCTCAAAACTCAATCTTCGTGAATGGGTCAAATCAGACATCTGGCAGTCCATTTACTAGGCGAAGACGCCCAGCAGACAGCAACATCAAGGAGGGCATATCTTCATCTTCTCCAGACCTCCATAGGCCAACTGTCATAACGCCAACTGCACCAGAAAGGCCATCCAATATCCCCTTGGCAACCAATCAAATAGAGCCACAAGGGAACTTAAGCACAGGCCATTTGACAAAGCCTGAAGTTCCGCCTCGCACTTCTCTGAATGTTAATAAGGACACCTCAAGCAATGTCTCACATCTTGCGGAAAAGATTGTCACAGCAGCTATGAATCCTTCTTTAGAATCTCTTCAAAAGCAAACTGAATCTTTGACTAGATCAGAGCCTCCTCAAACTCTTGGGATAGCTTCAAAACCATGCATTAAACCAGTTTTCTCTGACAATCAAGAAAAAGAATTTCAGAGTATTAGACGCAGAGTCTTGAGAGTGGAACGCCGAGGAAGATCAGAGCCTGTCTCAGAGGCTGTGTCAGCAGCCTTAAAATTACATGATGAGAAAGATCCAGGCCTTTGCAAAAGTGACAAAGATGTCATTGCTTCAAATGCTAGGCCCCAAACGAAACAAAGTCTCCTTCGAGGGAACCTGAGGGAGAGCAGACTGGAAAGACTGCGACAGGAAGGCAGAGGAGAGCTTCGGAGGGCTTCAAGTCTGAAGCATGTGAGGAGAAGAGACAAAGACAATTCTGACTGGATTAGGGATGTTGGTAAACCAATATCTCCTCCCAGATCTCTAAATTCCACAGCATCAATCGATGTTGTACACCTTCCTCCTCCTGCACCGCCTTCATCACCTCGTCCTGGTAGTGGTGCAGACTCTCCCTCTCTCTCAAGGTCAGCAAGATTGAGGGAAGAGCTCTCATCTTTAGCTAACCGTGTCTTGTCTCGCAAAGCACGTTCATTATCAAGTACAGACCTGAGACAGGAGGTGCGGCCTTCATGGAAGGATAGGCATTCTTGGCGAGCAGAGATGGCTGTGCCTCCGAAAAGTTCAAAATCTAAACACATTGGTAGTAAAGAAAAGAATAGAGCATCAGCAGCAGTTCCCAAGTCATCCCTAGCTGTAAGTGAAGGCAGATCAGCTGCTCTGAAGGACAGTGATGTAAAGAAAGATGAACAGAAATCAGAAGAGAGCGCAATGGGTTCACAGGAGGCAAGTCAGAGGGCTCAGAGAGACAGTCCCAGTCAGCCATTAAGTTTAGCATCTTCGTCATAGCATTAAGTCAGCTACTCAAACTTTTTACACATCTTATTAGTTTTGTATTTAAACACCTTTTTATATTACTGATACAATACAGCTTATTGTAATGGTGTATAGTTATTAATATTTATATTCTTGTACTTCAAGTTTCTAACAGTCAGTAGTTTTTCAACTAAATCATTTTTCAAAGGAGGATCTATACAGTGTTTGTGTAAGGGGGTTGCAGCAGAATGCTGAATAGAAGTAGATCAAAGTCACTGAAATAGTGAAAGGATTCTGAACATTTAATCCAGCTTCACAAAAATACACCAAAAAGTGGCAATTTGAAATAATTAGGTTATTGGGATGTGATTCTTAGAGGTCATTGACTGGAAGAACAAGAAAGATCCTAAAAATTACTTGACAATTGTCTGTTCTTCTTCTTGTAAAATAATGATTTAATGTAAAAAGCAGAATACTCTTCTGAATTGATGCAGAAAGTCCATTATAAGGTGTGAAAATTCAGAAATTCTCCATGAAGATTTGACCAAGAGAAGGAGAAAGGACATACATGTATATACTTCAATCTCTATCAGGGTAAGAATTTTATCAGAATGATTTTTTGGTATTCCCCCCATTTTTAACAATGGCCTGGTCTGCTGTCCTCACTTAATGACAAGTCTTTCTAGTCTCACTAATGTCATGTTTTTTTGTTATGTGATCTTTCTTAACTCACTTACTACCAGCTGAGATGGCCATGCCAAAACTCTCCTAATCGTAATTTTTGGTGTTTTCAACAGAAAAAAATCCATCAATTGTACATTTTTTATGCCACAATAATAAACAATAGAACAACAGAATAATGAACACATAACTTTTATCATAGAAAAGGTTTGCAAAACTTCATACTCTATTTTTTAAAAGTAAGTTTTCAAAAAATGGCAAACATGTATAGAAAAATGAACATATTTTTTCACTATTTTATCACTCTTTTAACAATGACAATGACAAAATATCGTCCCTTCTTATCAAAGAAAAAACAATCTAAGGACCTGTTTACAGGTACAATCAATGTTGAACTGTCAATTTGTCAATGAGAGAAGCTCCGTTTAGACAGTTTTTTTATGCAAGGAAGGGGCTGAATGGTTTTTTAAAAGGCCAAAAAACTGAACACACACAAACATTTTTAACTTGGTAATTCGGCTTTATAATTTTGGGTCTGCAATCATGAAAAGTCTTATTTTTCTGATTTGGCCAATATTTAGGAAATTTTTGGAGTTTTTTTTTAAACTGTATGTGAAAAGGCCCTCTTAGAATGCTTTGAAATAATCAATAAACGCTACTGGAAAGATAAAAGTTCACCATGAAGTATCGGGTAATTAAATAATCATAACCAAAAGAGTAAACATTAATAGATAACATTTCTATTACCCATACTTCCTTACATTAGGAGCTCTCTGCATTTCATATAAAATTTACAAGGCAATATGCATTCCTATAATGCAACAAACATAAGTCCATATTATTAATGTCAAGTAAAAGTAATTTTAGATATAGCATCGCTATGTGGGTGACGAAATGACAATATTTTTCAATTCATAGAGCAAGAAGAATGGAAAATGTGCAGCTATGGTAGTGAGTTGTTAAGAAACAAAAGATGTCAAGATCATCCCAACTATTTTGTATATTTTTACTGCATTTTTTTTTGGATTTTTTTTTTTTTATCTCATGTTGTTTAAGATTATTAAGTCTTTTATTCAGCTTTTGTAATTTGAAATTATGTTTCATGTGTATATTTCATCTGATTCCAGTTTGACATATCATGATATCAATTTTAAGTTTTCATGAATTACCTTCCTTTATGAAGAGTATGGGGTTTTTTATAGGATTATTTGAATTCTCGATCATTGTGGTCAAATTGAATACTTATTTACTTCCCTCATTTACAAAAGAAGACAGAAAAAATGTTACAGGCTAAAATGAATTTAAGTGCAAGTCATTGCTGCAGAAATCCGATGACCTTACTTCATTTTATGAACTTTGCAGGACTCATGAAGGCAATGATATATGATTTTACCGCCAAAGTGTCTATTCAACAATACTGATATACAGGAATTAGAGCCTCAGCTTTATGAGCACTCAGAATCTCACGATTAGGTCAAGACATACAAGTGGGGCATGGATGATTCAATGGTTTAGGGGTTGGTCTCAGGATCAGGAGGTCCTGGGTTCAGTTCCTGCCATCAATGATTTGTGTTTTTTCCTTAAACAAGAAAATTTACTTTAATTTCTTCAGTCAGCTCAGGTGTTGACCTAGCAATAGGCTGTTACTGTTGTGCTGAATGTGCTGTATTTAAATGTATACTGCCCAAAGGGTATGCCTGCTAGGGGATAAAGTATTGGAAAGCGCTTTGAGATTGTTCTTAGAAAGGTGGAAAGCACCACATCAATGCAATTTTCATCTTTGTCTTTTATATAGGCTGAGACAAAGAGTAGGCTAGGGATGGACAGAGAAAAACTTGTGAGCCAATGGGTTATCTATTCTTCATTAGGACTGATGGCTAGCCCTGCCAAAGCATTATCTCCCTCTCAGACTCTCATTGTACTGATGAATATTCCTGCAGAGGGATTATGTCTCGCTTGTCAGTGCTGACAAATAGCACTGGCTTTTTACCACCATCCTTTCTTTAATTCACAGAGTATGCATGAATGAGAGATATCTCTGATTTCACATCCTATTTTGTGTATATTTTGCAAAATGAAAGATAGGATATAATCATGTTTCATTGTCTCTGTGTTTCCCTCGAAATTAATGAAAATCAAATTACACATGTGTACTTCTTTAAAACAATTATTTTCAAAAACATAACAACATGAAGCCCCCTATAATGAAAATGTTTATTGTGTAACAATTATCTATTGTTACATACATATACATGACTTTTTTAAGGTTCTCCATGCTTCCCTAAAATTCATGAATATCAGGTTAGATAAAATGAAGCAAAAGCATTTTGATAATTTTCGTGTATCAATAATTTTAATGTTACAAATTGAGAGAGAGAGACACAGGCAGACAGACAGATAGACAGACAGACAGATGACTCATGACTTCATAGTGACTCTAGATGCAAAGTCAGATTTAAAAATTTACATATTTTTTAAAGAAAAGATTTGGAAATTCAGAAAATCTTCATCGTGACCTGGACCAAGAGAAATATGATGAACACATGATACATGCATACAATTTCAGTCATGGTATGAATTTACAGGTGGAAAATTTGGTTTTTCCACATTTTTTATTATTGGATCATACTAAAATCCCTTTTTTTGCAAAAATTTCAGACCTCTCTCATTACTTCTTTGTATAATTGATCTTGGAGAAACAAAGAAATTCAGGATTTCAAAGCTGAGAGTTCTTGAATTACTGTTTGAAAAAGATATGATCCTTGCCACTTGTGGTATTATGTTGTTTGAAATTCTTTTTCAGAATTTTCCTTTATGATTTTATTTCTTTTATTCCAACATAACATATCAATTTAAGTTAACATACAAATATGTATATATGCCTTTATGTTGCTTGGGAGCAATTTAGTCTAGAAGTATCCATGGTTTATATATTTGTCCGTAAAAGTCCTCAAAAGTCCTTTTTCAGCCTATTTAACTTTTTAAGGCCTGAAAAACATCTGTAAATTTTGAAAAAGAAAGAAAGGTTCTTCAAAAGTCCTGAAAAACTTTGGTCTGCATCTCTCTGCTTTGTCGCATGGTAGGTCTAATTTGACTTTGCAGCTCTAAACTTTTTATTTGAATCACAGATTTCTCTTAAAATTATCTTTTCATCATGATTTGCATTCCTTGTATGCCATCAGACTAATGGTATTAGTCTCATTTTCTGCATTTTGTTTGTTTTTTATAGCATTGGAATCACTGAAAACATTTTAGATGGCAGTTGAGATTTAAGAAATGCTCCTTAATTTTTGTTTAAGCAATGGTCCTGAAAAGATTAAAAAGTCTCTCATTTTCATTGCCTGGAGTTGGTATGAATCATGTATGACACCTGCCACTTGATAAGATCTTGCTGTGCCAGCATCTGACAGACTTGTGTCTGGATGGATTATTCTTCTGCTTCTTCCTAATCCTTTGGCAAGAACAGTGGTGATTGGTTTGACAAAAACAATACAGGAAAGAAGATTGAAGTGGTTTGGCCATTAAGCGGATGAAAAGGGAATGTTTCCCAAGGAGGGCATTGAAGTGGAGTCCTAATGGCTCCCAAAGACCACATGGATAAGCATGCTAGAGAGAGATTTAAAAGACATTGGAATTAATTGGAAAGAAGCTGAGTCACTGGCCCAAAAAAGGGTGGAGTGGAAGCTTTGGACAGGTCATTGTGTCCGTGACACGGGAGGACCTAAGGTCTAATCCTTTGTTGGGAAAGATTTTAAGGTATGGTTCTGTGAGATATAGAAGATAGGCTTGGAGGTGTCTTGTGTAATTTGTGCTAATGAAAAGTGGTGCCATCTTTTCGCTCTGGCCAGTGCTTGTAAACTTGAGGCAAATTAATCACTGGCCAGAGGGTTGGCATTATACATTCTCCTTATTCGGCTTGTTTGAAACAAGTTTTGCTCTTCAGTGGGTAAGGGAGTCTGGTCATGTCTAAAATGAGCTGCAGGTATAATTTTCATAGAAAACATTCCATATCCTGTAAAATGTGGATGACAGGCAGTTGTAGGTGTGGGGCAGGTTGATTAATGCACATGTTAGGAAATAATAAAAACAAGAGATATAGAGACCTAACTTTTCACCGAATACTATTTGCAATATATGTATTTTGGAAATGGCAAAGAAACAAATACCAGCTCTTTACAAAGCCCACCTCATGTTCTTTTATTCTCATCAAAATAACACTTACATGTGATCATGAAACCAATGAATCTGTTATGATTTCTGCATGCATGACAAATGCATTTTCATTTATAGATGCAACTGATATTTATTTAATAAAGTGAGAGTGAGGTGATAAAGATTTTTTTCCCCCTTCAGCCAACAGTTTTTTTCTTTCACCATTTTTACTGTGAAAGCCATGTACATGTATTATTCTCTTTCATTTTTTAAATCTTCTATATCTCTTTTGTGATATAAGCTGTATTGTTTGTTCATGAATCAGTTGATGTAAAACAGATCAGTTATTGTGTTATAGATGTAGCCTTTTGGGGTTTTTTTTGGCAACTGAAGCTGTTCAATATCAAAGTATCACTTTGCTATAAATCATTAAGATCCAAATTGTATTAATTCCTACCTTTCTCCTCAAAGTAATGTTCCTTTATATACGATAGAATAAAGTGTATGTAGGCACAAATGTGTACTTAATGCATTAAATAATCTTATACACATAATTCTCCGCAATATTTTATGATTATTGTTGCCAATTTTTACACCCATTTACTGGGATTATAGTGCAATTTCGAAAATCTGAAGAATGGACACCAGATAAGTCCATTTCAGGGTGACTTGGCTCAAAAATTGGCATATCTGAAAAACGGTTGTGTGACAGATGGTGCTCACTTGTAAACAGGGATGGAATCATCTTGGTCATTTGTACATTTCTACAAGTAGTTTCCAGCCGCTTTATGTGTTGCAGAAACGTTTTGTAATTTATATTTTTTTGGTTTGGGAGGGGGATGGGGGGCTTAGGATTTTTAAATATTTTTTTTAGGGGAATGGGCTTATATTTCTGCCCATGTGGATTAAAAGCTCTTCTACAGAGAGGATGTAGAATAAGCCCACATATAGAAGCCCATGTATATGTCCCAGAATGCAACTGAGGATTGAGATAGAGCTTGTTCTGTCAATACTGTCATCTGTTTGTCTTCTGTCAGGCTCTCTTTTGTGTCCTGAGAGGAGGGAATTATGCTGGGGGTTGAGGGAGCATTCTTCAGTGACCATCCCCCATTTGTGTGTATTACTTTCTTTCTCGAGATCCCATTTTACCTTTCAGTGTATGGGATTTAGGTTCCCGGGATGATCCTCCCTGTCCTGCCTTTTCTGCTTTTTTCAACTAAAGATAAATTTCTCTTGTCTTTAAATACTAACAGGATTACTTTGTACAATTAGATGGACAGGATACCTGTATTTTTATTATTATAAATGGCAGCATAATCTGTGTTGTTGGGGCTTGCTGGCCAATGTTAATTTATCATTTTGTTTTGCTTGTATTTTGGGGATCTGATGATATTTTTGCCTGTAAGTCATCTCTGCATTTATGTACTTTTATTGCTATATTATGTATTATGCTTAATTCTTATTTTAAAAGTTTTTTTTCTTCTTAACAAGTTCTTCTTCTTTTCTCCTTCTTCCGTTGTATCAAGTTTGCCTATCCTACAATCGCCTTACTTTTGCCATTGTTACTGAGATAACCTAATAAAGTCGAAAACAAGCAAACAGACAGCATTACCCTTCACCTACAAGGCAGATCACCACCCAAAACTGATGCATTCAGAGCTATGACATTGAAAGTGTTGAGTAGAGTCCTACTCCCCTCAAGTGTCGAGGTAAGAATGTATGCAACTTTTACTTTTTATGAAAAAGAATTCTTCATGAAAAGAAGGTAAGGCTGTTATCCTAATACTATGTATAGAAATAATCTCCCTACCTCACCCATCTTGAGAAAAAAAAAAATTACAGCCAATACCTATTTCACTTCCCTTCGTACCAGTTCTAAATGAACTAAAGGCTGAAAATATGACACCTATAGTTGAGAATTTTTTTTTTTGCGAATGGTTCATTGATTGAATATTTTTTATTCTTATCTTATATAAGTATATATATTATGGGGTGCTTCTTTACATTCAGTGAATTAACTTTCTGCTTTCTGACATGACATGCTATCAATACTTTGGAAAAATTGTGTGTTTTTGCACGTTATAATTATGATGGACATTGTTATGTATTTATTGCCTTTGAAAACTAAGGCTTCTTTCTTTTATCTACTTAACATATCGTGATAATAGCTGCTTGATAATTATCTTTTGCTTAAGAAGAATGCTACCTGTTTCTTTTACAGGTTTATAACTAAGTCTTCATGCAATGTAAGAAGTGTATAAGTTAATCTCTTTTGCTTAATGATACATATATGGCTGCAGAATTCTGTCTGCCATACTCCATTAGCATGGTTTTTAAGAAACAGAAGAAAACTAACATAAACATTAACACGCATATATATTATTTCTTTGATTGATGCAAATTTTGAATTAACAAAGTACTACATGTATTTTATAAAGGTGAGTCATCCATGATATCTATGTCTTGGTCATAGTTCTGCACACTTTGCTTTAAAAAATTTACATGTGCCCTTTTGGTTTGGGATGTTTAGGTCACGGTTTTTTGTTTGCATTGTATTGAAACAAATCATGAAACACCTTGAAATCAATGCTTTACAGGAGATCTTTCAATCAGCCTACAAAGCCAA
>JAOWAY010165954.1:0-10443 GCA_028565895.1 Goniobranchus geometricus | reverse complement strand
AGAAGAAGAAGAAGAAGAAGAAGAAGAAGAAGAAGAAGAAGAAGAAGAAGAAGAAGAAGAAGAAGAAGAAGAAATGATATAACAATTATGATAGTCATAGTACTTATAATAGTATTAATACTAATATGATGATAATCCAAACGTATAATAGAAAAAATTGGCCAAACACTTAATTAAGGGTACGGGCCTTTTGGGGCAACTGTCAGCCTGATATTTTCACAGAAAACAGATATCATTTAGATTTAATCGCTTTTGGTGTCAAAAGCCGCGTACAATAAATATTACAATCATATTTTAAAAAACAACAAATCCGTGAACTGTACATTTGTGTGCGTTCATCAGCAGACAGGGCCAGTAATTTTTGGAAGAAAACGGTCTCTAGGTAAATATTAAGGCCAGAAATGAAAACTTTGACCACGTTTTAACCACCCAGGTATCTGTAACGGGCACGTCATATCTTTGAAAACTGAGCAGAAGATGAGAAAATCGCGATTAAAAAAATGATAAGCCTTATTCATTTTTATTACACCCTTTCCGGCCGTTTCCCCACCACTTCTATAGTAACCGCAAGCGTGCAATAATGTCCCATATCGGCACGATCGCCTTGGTAAATCTTTTACAAACCCATTGTGACGTAGTTCGCATTTTATATCGGCACGATTGTTACGTGTACACATGTCATATTGCACGCTGACGAATTATGCGTAAAATGCGAAGAAACACCCACATTTTTCCAATAAATCCATGTGACAAAACAAGACTATATCGGCACTCCGACTTTTGACTTACTTCCGGTAAGAGAAACTGGGCCTCATCGGAATGAATGAACCGGGACTGCTTTTGGCCTCAGTTGGTAGTAGGCCTACTAGTAGAGAGAGAGAGAAAAATGTAATGCTTTATAGAGGTTATTCTAAAGCAATAGTTAAATCCTGCACTGGAACACATCTATGAACTAACGCACAGGGGGCTCCATGAAGAGCGATCAGCAATCCAGATGGGCGCAAAGGTAATCCAGCAGTGTCTCCATGAAATAGATCTATGGAATATCCGTGAGAATAGTTAAAATTGCTCCCAGTAATAAAATTAAGAGCATAACAATTCACTTCCTGGAACAAGAGAGAGCCAGCAGCAGAGACTGACAAAGGGTTTGAGTGAGCGATAACCCCTGAACTTACTGGAGATCTAGATTTAAAGGGCCGAGAATTGACCCTAGATTTCAGAAGGAGAAACATCCAGTGAATTCTCAGGCTAGGCCTATCATATGTTCAACCGAGGCATCGATGAGCCCAAATACAAGACAGCAGCATGACTAAAGCTGGAGCTCATCTTAAAATGCCTCTTAAAGCAAATATTATCCTCGATCTCGGATACCAGAAACAAAATTCTACAAAATGCGAAGCGAAGCGAGAAGACCATCCTCCATTTTGTGGCATAATTTTTTGTTTGTTTATGTTCTCGCGCAATGATTTTTGTTGACAATTTAAGAATACTTCTTTCTTACAATGACAACATTCATTAAAACAATTGATATGTTGAACTGTTTATTGAATTGTTCTTTATCTCAATTATTTTCAAGAAACATTAAAATTTTGAATCACACATTTATTGCTTAAGTGGGGTATAATAAAATAATTATTGCACGATATGGAGCTATATCAGCACACGGTCCCATATCTCGTGTTTCATGGGACCTTGTGCTGATATAGCACCATATCGGGCAATAATTGTATATTATTCAATAACCTTGACTCAATCACACATCATCACAATGCATGTTTTGTCCTAATGCAAGAGAGATCTATTATTTCCTGTGACCAAATGTTTCAACATTTCCTCAAACAAGATGAAACAATGACTGACTACACTTCTCCAAAATGTATAGTCAGTCCAAGCCCTCTTCAACACATTTTGAAAAGCACAATGTCAAAAAATTGATATTTAGGAGCCAAAATTTGATCTTCAGGACTTCTCAATTGATTGGACCTCTTTGCTTCCTTTGGATCATAGGGCTTCAACAGAGCCTTCCACTTATCTCAGTTGCTGCCAAAGGACCAGCACCCCCCCCCCCCCCCACCCTTTCCATTTAACAATCTTCAACAATCTTCGTCTTTGTTTGTTTGTTTATTTATTTGGTCTATTCAACAAAAAAAAGTCATCTCAGTGCCTGATTTGTCCGTGTTTATTATGAGATACAACACACATAAAATACAGATGGCTGGAAAACTTCTTTCCGGGTAGCAATGTATGGATGAGAAGCCTGGGGACAATCAATGAACAAAGACCGCAAAAGAATGACATCTTTTGAAATTAGATACCATGGCATAAATTTGTACGAATATCATGGATGGAAAAGATATGGAATGAGGAAATATTAAACAGCTTGGTTATGAATGACAACACATTGACCCCTAAGCAAATTCAAAATACAGAAACTTTAATATTCAAATGGAGCCAAAAGAGGCAAAGTTCAGCCAGCTCAAACATGGGAACAAAGTATAGAAGACTGGATGGGACTCATGATGAAAGAGACGGTAAAACAAGCACTGTACAAAAACCTGAAGGACAAAGGGCTATGTAAGGATGATGTTGATAGTAGCCATCCTTTTCAAGCCGAAACCGGTTTCTGTATGCATGGGTCCATAGCGAGAATCGAACCTGATACCGCTCGGTCCACGGGCCAAAGCTCTCCTTCTGAGCTACAGTGCCTCATTATAATGTTAATGGTATTATACATAACCTGTGACAAGGCTGTGGGAAATCTTGATGATTATAAGCTCATGGCATCAGACCATCCAACCAATCACACCTATTGATAGGAATTTCATCCAAAATTTCTTGACTATTTCTGTGGGTCCTCACCTTAATCATACCATCCACATAGCTTTCAGGTCCTGTGAACTCGGTTGGGTCCTTGACCTTCACCAAGACAATGAAGTACAGGTAGTGCCACATGTTGTGCTCATGTTTGATGTGGTCTTCAAAGGTCACAGAACGATTGTCGAAAGAGGCACGGTCAAGCCCTATGTAAAAAAAATGAGAGCATGGAGTAATTTAATATTATGACATCGTACACTAAAATTCATCGTCCATCTCATGAAGGGGTGAGTGTGACATTTTGTGTGTTTTGAGCTGAGACTACTTTCTGAAAGCACACAGTGAGATCTATCTTCTCACAAAGTGAAATATCACAAGTTCGAACAGTTTTAGATTTATTAAACATTAACTCATTTCGACTAGGCCTAAATTACATCTACAAAGAGTTTGTCCATATACAAGGCATTTTGATATTATCCTCTGTATACTCACATTCAGGGTCTGCAAGCCTCTCTCAAGTGGAACAAATTGAAAGTATTGTGTTGTGGTGACTTTATTGTCTTAATACTTTATCATTAATATATGCAGTAGATATTTTGATACAAAATATGAAAAATGGCTTCAACAGCATGTTCTATGGTTCCATTTGTTCCTTCAAGTCCACAATGAAAAGATTAGGATGAGGGTGTGAAAGGGAGTAAAGGTTTGGTTGAAAATTTAAATGGTCTCTCAAAAAGTGTACGCTTAAGAAATTACTGAACTATACATGGAAGCACATTTGAAGAAAACAACAATTAATATACCTTTAAGGTAACGTTGGTTCTGCTTTCGAGCTCTTTTTTATACATTTTAACAAGTTTTCAAAACAGGAGGATGTAATTCATTGGTCAAACACTAAATTAAAAAGAGATTCTTTTACGTCAGAGAAAGACGTTGATAATGTTCAATGGCTTAAGAATGTAAATGAGAGACCAAAATATGACCTTGCGTTACTGTTGTCCTATTATTAAGCCAAGCATTAGCTCAGGAATTCCATCTGATGTTAAACACAATCAAACAGAGGTCAGCGATGGTTTTCAGTCTGCAAGTCAAGTTATTCTAAAGTGTACCAGTCATAATGTAGCATAATTCTGATTTGGTGCTGATCCAACTTTCGAGACTGGCAAATGTTAGCCGCAGGGTGGAAAAATAGGAAGTGTCTGCTGCGTATGTGGACTGTTAAATTTTGTTGCATTATGATAATTTTACAAATGATGCATAATCATGTCAGTGGCATGGGCAGATTATAGAAAAGCAGAAAGAAAAATTAAGAGTAAAAGTCATGTACTAGGAAGTCAACATCCAAGAAAAGGAAGTTTACTGCTGAAAAAAAACCCAGATGTTAGCCTTGGAGAGAAGGGAGCTGATAAAAGAAATGACATACCCGAAGCATTTGCAGCTGAGGGCATGACCAAATAGATACATCAGGAGAAATGCTATGTTACCAGTAAGCAGAAAGAGGTGAAGAAGAAACAAAATCTGGGGGAATACATCAGCCCCAAACCATTGAAAGTAATGCCACCATGGAACATTGGAAAAGTTTGCAACAAAAAATCTTGCAAGAAGTCAAACCCGGGTCTGCAGCAAGAATTTATTGTATGCCACATCAAGACCAAAGATCCAAAGTAAAGATCTAAAAACTTAAGTCCTTGAAAAACTCATCTATATTTTCTAACAGTTGATGGGAATCATTTAAGTATCTGCAAAACATTTTTCCTTGAAAGTCTGGGCATTACAGAAAAAACTGCAAGGACTGTTAGCTATGGCAATTGACCCCAAAATGAATTGTGGAACAAGAGAAGAGATGAAGGAAACAATCTGTGATGCAGTCAACAATCCCATTGAAAGATTTCCTAAGTTGAAGAGTATTACTCTAGATCTTCATATAGCAATGAGAATCTGCATTCAGACCTGACCTTGCCCAAAATATAATCCATATATAAAAATGAGATTGGTAGCGATGATCAAGCCAGCTACAGCGCATACCCCAGAGCATTCAAGGAAAAGAATTACTCTTCCATCTCCCCACAAAGGATTTAATGAAAGGGAACCTCAGAGATCGGTTTGAAAAACATATTGCAGAGAAAACAAAATTGAGAGAGATCAAAGACGAGGGAAAAATAAAGGCTAGGGAGCACACCACAGTGCTATGTGCAACATTTGATTGCAGCAAGTTATTTACCTGCCCATTTCAAAAGAGGGGGCTCTCTTCTACAAAAGAAGATTATCAAATTACTACCTCACTTTTACAACATCACAGACAGTAGCTGCCATTGTTTCGCATTGCATGAAGGTCAGAGTAAAAGTGGCAGGCCAGAGATAAACACTGCAGTATATCCAGCCCTCAAGTCTTAGGATAAGGCCGTGATAAAAACAGTACACCTTTTTTCAGATGGCTGTACAGGCCAGAACAAAAATTCTGTTATGCCAACAATGACGCTGTACTTGATTAACACTTCGTCAAACCTGGATGAATTGTCACTGCATTGATTTGAATCATTTCATGGTCAAAATGAAGGGGAAATCTGTTCACAGCACCATCAGTACACCTTTTTTCAGATGGCTGCACAGGCCAGAACGAAAATTCTGTTATGCTAACAATGATGTTGTACTTGATTAACACTTTGTTACACCAGGAACTGAAAGTTGTCACTCCATTGATTTGAATCATTTGACAGTCAAAGTGAAAGGGATTCTGTGCACAGCACCATCAGCACAGTCATAAATGAAGCAGGTTATTTGTTCCTGCTGTCTCAGCTTCTACAAATTTCCCCTTAGCCAGAAAAAAAGCATCCATATATAGCCCTTTCTCTGCAGTACCATGACTATTGGGGTTTTTAAAAATGTTCCCAAGATCTGAGAGAGTTGAGTGTGAGAATAGACTCCGATAATACCAAAACAGAGAAAGAAATAAAAGAACGTCCATCCACAATATTTTGCAAAACCAGTCACCGTGACACAACATACAAATCCCTCTCCCTAATACGGCAGCGGTGAAAGAAGCAGGATTTCCCCAACTTAGGCTTAACAATAAAGCCAACAAGATCTATGTTCAAAACTATAGGGATTTTCTTCCCTTGTGTTCAGGAGCCACACCACTTGTAAGATTTGATTAACAGACGGCATTCTACATGGAATACAATATTTGAATTTTTGCTATATTTCCAAATGTCCTATGTCAACTAAATCAATGTTGGGTTACCAGATAAAATTGTATTTGTTTCTATTAAAATATTGACCAATAAGAGTTTTTGACCTTTCAATAACGTAATGATCTCATCTTTCTTACAAATTTTGTTCTCTTTGGCAAAGTCTAAGTTATAGTAAGCTATATAATAATATAATGAAAACAAAAGATGTTCAAACTATAAATGAATATGGTTTTAAAACAGTTTTTCAACAACATTCAGTATTGTGTCATTTTCATTGTCATAAGTCATCCAGGTGGATATTCTGAGATGAGATGAAGGCTTTTTGAATTTTCTTCGTTGAACCTCAACTTTGCCTAGTTTTTCATGAAAATAATCCTTTTTTTTTTTAATTCATAATTTTTATGTTTTCAATACACATTTTTGAAATTTTGGGATAAATATGACTTCTAAGCTAAATTTTAAGCATTTTAAGTTTTGTTTTGATTGCTTTTGTTGTTCAGAGGTTTTTGCTCAGAAGTTATAAGGATTTTGCCCGTTCCTGGGTTGTTGTTTTTTGGGGGACACCCTGTATGTTTTATTGTTTCATCCTTGTCTAGATCCAGTTCTCCAAATCTATGTGTTCACAATCTATCTGTCTTTGTTTTGGTCTTCCTCTTTTCCCCCTGCATGGTACTCTTTTGCCAACACACTACTCATCCCTTATTTATGTATGCACGAACCACTTCAATCTTCATTCAGGGATATTTAATGACATAGTTCTGCTGATGTTTTCATCCAAACATTCTCATTCCTTTCTCTGTCTTTCCTTCTTGGTCTGAGGGTCCAGAGTGGCATTCTCATATCTGTCACCTCAAAACCTCTCTCCAGTTTCTTAGCCACTGGCTTTGCTTCTAGACCATATATCATAGGTGTCCTTCCAGCTGTCCTTAAACAGAATCCCTCTGACTGTTTTGGGAACTAGGTTATTGCATGCAGTCATTTTATAATATAAAGAATAAGAAGAGTCAATGACTATCAAATGAAGGGAGTTTTTACAGGGAAGGGATGTTATGTTTGAGCACATGTATTAAATCAATTATTAACCTGTAGACAGGATCAATTTATAATCAATGTTACAAACATCTGCAGACCCATGCATCCTATGTTTTTATTCCTGCTTCAAGTCTCACTCAATAAAATCAAAGAAAAATGCATAATGTTTTAGGTACATTAAGAGAGAAAAGAACGATACTTTTTTCTTTAACCCAAGTGTAAATTTTCTACCTAATGTTACAGCGACTGGACAAAAAATGTTTATTAAATAAAAGTGCAACAAAGCTGTATTTACCAGCACACTAAAGTCTTTATCTCTATCACCTATTTGAGGTATGTAAACATTCATTTTAGTTGATATAGTATTCTGAAAATCACAACAGAAGCCTTAATGGTAAGACATTCTTACCACAAATGAAGCAAGTATTTCTGAGAATCTCGTCTTTGGTCTGTTTTTCATTCCTGAGATATGCAAAAGTGTCAATGATGACACCAAGAATGAGGTTAAGCACGATGACGATGACAATGAAATAGAAGAGAAGGTCGTATACAACTCTGGCCAAAAACAATGGTTCCTGGTGTGAGGAAAAATATTTGAATTTAATGTAAGAAAATATACATATGTCACATGTCTTGTCTGTTTAAAACATCAAAAAATTAAGGTGGAGATCAATTGCCACTTTTCATCAATAAAATAATTCATGGTGAAATCATGCATTGTCATTTACATATCTACCAAAGTATACCAAAGTTGGTACAGTATATAATAATATATCGGCAAATGCTTTATCAGACATGCCAACCTCACAATTTCTCTTTGCTCATTTTGGGGTCCAAATTAGGAGAATTTTGCTTCTTTTCAAAATGAAATGTTTATTTCTTTATGTGTCACACCTTTTAAACAAGATAATTCACATATCACAAAACAAAGAATGTACCACAAAGCAATATTGATTCAATAACTTGAAAAACTGATTCAATCACTCACTCATATAAACATACAATTGATCATCCCCACTCTCTCTCACACACAAACATTCTCAATTATCTTAAATATCATTATCATAGACACACAACCTCTACCTCCCTAAATTCCTTATTCATACCAAAATCATTATTGCCTCACTCTCTCACTCACCCATAAACACAACATCTATCACCATCACTCACTCAAACGTACAAACATTCACAATAACACCCTCACTGACACTCTCATACATACAATATCTGTCATCCCAACTAATTCACTCATTGACTCATAAACATACTTTGTTAATTACCCATTATGACAACCACGCCCTACTCCTTCACAAAAACTCAGGCAAGGACTGTCAACCTCATATGTGTGTGTATGTGTTGTAATAAGAATGAGGCTGAGGTTATCAAGCATAAAAAAGGGAAGGCAACAGAGACGCGTCTTACGCTTTTATTGGGTTTCCTCAGAACATCCCCTATGCCTCCTCCGTTGCGAAGACCCTGGTTAAGGCTGGTAATGATGCATAGGATGAGAGAATCACAGGCTCTCATTTTCTCTCCATCCTCATCAACCACTATTTCATCAGAGCCCCCTGAAAGAGATATTTTGAAATTTCCACGTCTCGAATGAACACATTGTCATCATAAATATAAATCAGGTGCAAGTGACCAATTTCGGCGGAGTTTAAGCATCTATGATCTATATAACCCATACAAACTTTCAAATTTGATATTTAAGTACTAAGAATGTGTTTGACTCAAGCTACAAGAAGGCAAGGGCCAAGGAAGAAAAAACAAAACAAAAACAGAAAAATTAAGCATTTCAAGTAGATTAGTCTGGTATGTGGCTCACTTTGATAAAAGCTGATAGAAAATGTTGACAGGGATGTAAATGACATTTTCACAACCGCCAGGATACCACCGGGGCCACGAAGGCCCTGCTGGAGTCTAGGGGCGAAGCCCCAAGTGGGGGATGGCCCCAGTCAAAAAATGAACTATTATGTCTTTACAGCTCAATAATTGGCCTCTCCTGAGCATACTTTATGGTGGAGAGAAAAAAACAATTACTATGAAAATCCCCTCTGTAATAAGGATCTGGATTAGTCTAAAGTTGATTCTTAATAAAATATAGATCTAAGATTGTTTGTTCAATTTCAAAATAATTATAAATATCTAATCTAATATGAGATAAAGATTGTGTTTGAAGGCAAGATGTACTCTAGTAGATCGAGATCAAGAGTGAGATCTAGTCTACACCTAGATTCTAGATTTTCGCCATTGATTCCACATGAGACAACACACTTCCGTTAGCTCGTTCCATGCCCGTGTCAAAGCTGCTTATAATAATTAGTTAATTAACCAGGGAAAACAATCGATAAATAACCTCTTAATAAGAATTCTGCCCATCAAATCTGACCGCTTGGAACTTCCTTTAGATCTAAACAGGCCTAGCTTTGTAGTATATTTTTGGGGGGCCTGTTCATTCATCCCATTCGGCTCTCAATTCTCAATTCCTATGCAAGTTCACTTCCGGAGCACTAGTTCAACACCAAAAAAGTTGTAAAAATAGCATCTGATATTTTCTCATAATCTCAGGAACTTCGCGGACCTATTATATCTGACCATTTCTGATTTTTTCTTGGAAAATTCTGACTATTGAATAGTCAACTACGATTTATGAACAAGTGTAGGTCTGGGCCAACATCTAGTCATGCAAATAGAAGTAATTGACAACACGATGATGTGCTTTAGCCCATAATTGGTCTACACTACTTTTAACAGAGCCTTCGTAGGCTTTACTTTGTTGGAGTAATAAAAGCAATAACTTTGATAGTGATTGGACTGGACTATTTATGATTAAATAAAGAGCACTGAGTAAGACATTACAAAGACAGGCATCATAGAGAGAAAATTTGAAATCAGAGAAAATCTGAGCAATGTACATCCCTGTGTTGAATTACTGTCCTATGTTAAAAGTGGAGTAATCTTCTTCTAGCCAGATGAGCTCATAAGGTCAAATCTTATTCCAGTTTCTATAGCTTGAGGCGCACAGTGACAAATTTTATCCAACACTCGATGAATATGATGCCAGTCTATTGCAAAGTGCTTTTCCTGCCAAAGTTGTACCCCCAATTTTCACCCCGGTCAAGTGAAGCAACAGGGAAAATTTTCTTTATCAAGGAAACAACTCATGTGTGTGTGTAGCAAGACTCAAACTTGCTGCCTCTCAGTCTGCAAGTCGACACTCTACCACTGTGTGACAGCAACGCGATAGAAGCACCTTGTAATTAAATCTATGAATGTAGACAGGGAATATTGAAAAAAAAAAAATACTACACATGAATTGACATGCCATTTAGAATGTGATAAAGCAATTGGAAAAAAAAAATTCAAAATTACATACACAACGATTATGAGGGAGGGAGGGAGG
>JAOWAY010165843.1:0-10449 GCA_028565895.1 Goniobranchus geometricus | reverse complement strand
ACTACTACTACTACTACTACTACTACTACTACTACTACTACTACTACTACTACTACTACTACTACTACTACCTCCTCTTGATTGTATTATCATTATCATCAACTACCCGGTCTGAGGCAGACATTGGCGAACATGACACGCCATTCACTTCTCTGTTCAGACAATCTTATGAGTTCATGCCATTGTTTTTCTGCTTCTTTGTTTGTCATCCAGTGATTTAAGCTCTCCAAATATGTCACTCTCTGCCAGTCCCTGCTTCTTGTCCCCTCAATTTTTCCAGTCAATGCTAGATGTATGATCTTCCTACTCCTGCTTCTTCCAGATGAATATAGTGGTATTTTATTATTTTTTCATTTATATAAAGCTGAGTTTTGGGCCAACTTGGAACCAAAACGCTTTTTATCCACAGCACCTATGACCACCATGTTTGAAATCCCTTCAATGGGGCACAAAAGGGTTGGGTTTTGTATTTCAATTGGTCTTTGAATTTATTGAAAATTGTTGTGACTCTTCCTCTTTTCCTTTTACCTGGCACTCAGTGTTAGCTTTAGCATTCTCTTGCAAATTTACTTCCTCACTTTTCTCAAAACCTGCCTACTTCAATGTCATGAAGGAGCACAGCACTTTCACTTTTGCCAAATACAATCAAACATTTTTTTAAAAGAAAGCCGTGATTTTTTTGCCATTTGGTGGGGTTTTGAGGTCTTTTTTTTTTAATTTTAAGTTATAATTATCAAGCTTTACGATTCTTTTGTCTCATGTCATAGCACTGTGAAAGCAAATTTCCCTTTCGGAACAATAAAGTTTCCTTATCCTTCATTTTCATTCTTTGTCTTAGAAAAAGGAGAAGAACCTGACCTTGGCTAAAGGCTCTAGGAATGATACCATTTTGTGTAGCCTTGTACCTAATTACTTTGGATGAAAGTGAGCAGACATCTACATTTTAAAATTATATATCGGGTACTGGAGTGAAAGGTTTAATTAAGAAAATATTTGCCTCAAAATGATGACCTATTGAGTAACATTACAATATTATCATCGTGCCTGTTAAAGAATGAGAGGGATCCTTCACCAAAAAGTCAGTTTCTTTGACTTCTTTGTGGCTGGATATTTTGCTCACGACATTTTTTCATCAATATCAGAACATTAAGAAATGTCTGGTATCCAAAAAATATCAAATTGTCTTCCAAACTTTTGTGGTTGAAACCCTGCAAAGGCTTATGATTTTAGTGGAAGTAAGTTTCTACGCCCTTCATGAAGTACGTTTATTGAAAAGACGTGTATCTCAAGGTCACAAGCTCCTATCAGATGGTTGATAATGAAAGTACTAGTCTACTATAAACTAAAGTAACCTGCAATCTCATTGGCCATTCTTCGAGTTTCAAATAAATGTAACTTTCGGGGCAATTTCCATTTATGGAGTGTAACAATTTTTCACAAAAAAGTAGATTAGGTTCAAGGACCTAAAGACAAAGCATTTCCACTTCTTCTCTCCACAAATTCAAGGCAAGCTTGCTTATCACATAGCCATGCACCTTGAGATATATTAATGGTTATATGCATCACAGGAGTTAAAACAAAAACAAGACATACATAAATGTATACCATATTGCAACTTATGAAACAAAAATTGAATTTCATAGAGAATAAATATAATTTATTTCATTGCTAAATGACTGTACAATTACTAAAAGACAACAATATATGTCACGTCATTGAGAATCCATTACATTACAATAAAACAATTCCTTTCATCCATTGGGAAAGTAAGATAAAAATGCCAAGAAGCTAAATACACAGTAACAAATTGCTGCCTCAAAATCACTTTTATCTCTCACCCTCACTATTTCTTATTTCTTAAAATGTTATTTCAATTGTGAATATTTCTATATGTATTTATAACATGTTTTTAAAATAAGACCACAATCATTACGTTAGAAGAAAAACACTACAGGCAAACAGCAATCTCAGAATCACAGCTTTCTAATGATTGAACTAAAGCATGATGTTAGATCTGATAATTTGCAATCGATAATCAGTCGTTCTCGTAAATTTAGATCTAACCCACTTTTCTCACGAAGCACAGAAGTGACAGCCTAAATACCCGGTAAAAAGGAAGTAGAGAAAACTGGTAGTGGTATTTAGGTAAACCAATCATTGGGATGAAACAGCCATACAGACAAAATCAGGTTAGGGCCTTAAATACAGGTGTTCAAAAAGAGTTTCTTGGCTGTGGTTCAGCGTTATTGATCAATTTGTTTTGTTTTCTTCAAAATGCTTCATTCTAGATGAACCTTACCTTAGGAAATTTAGGCAGTCTCTAGTGTATTACTCTCTGACTTAACAATGAAACCTGTCAATAACCAACCATGAGAATGTCACATCGGCTGTCAAAGAAGATGCGTTCAGAACTTTCAATACCCATAAGTATCAAAATAAGTTTTTTTTTTTTTAATACTCATTGAAGAAATATGCATAAAACTTTCAAATACTCAAATTCAATTTACTTTACACCATCCAAAGAAATGTCAAGGTTCTACATTCATTTATTTTTCATAGATTAATTTTTCTTAAGAACTGACCTTAGGACAAATTCAAATAAATATTACACTCTGTGTCAATTTTGTAGATGGTCTCTTCCAGATTGGTGTCACTTCCAAGATGAAGTTGATTACAAATTTAGTCAGTCGATTTTTTCATTTCAAGTTGTTTTTTTTATGCTTTTGTAATTACTTTGTTCAATTTCTCTTCATATGCAGACTTTTGCATTCACTCTATTAAGGTACAAACTGCAAATATTTCAAGATGAAAAGTATCCATTGGTGTGGTATTTCATGCCTTTGGTACAAAGTTCAAGTAGTCAAAGATCCAAATGAAATCAGTCAAATCAACTGAATTAGATGGGGAAGATTCAGGTTGGCAAAAAATTTTTATTGCACCCGATATATAAAATAACTGAAAGCTATTAAAACTTCATTTTCTATTAAAAGTTCATTTTCTTGGGTGATGCAAAAACATCAAATCATCCTCAAATGTTTTGATTTTCTAAAATTAAGAACATTCTATATATGAAATGTGGGAAACCAATTCAACCATCTCGGCCATGGCATCAGCTTTATTTCCGGAATAGTGAAAAAGGTGATGAAGAGTAAAAGTAGCTTTGAGGTCTAACAAATTTGAGGAATATTGAAGAAATTCAAATCATTTACTACACCTATGTAATATGAATGGCAAATCTTACATTTACAACATAAATCTCACCTATTGCACATTGACTCAATTATGATTTAATAGATGCATTACGAGACTATAATAAATTCATATATTAAATACATCCTGGACATAAAATTAGTCTCATGTTATTATTCCAACAGTAACATTGTACTGACAAAACATAAAAATATGACAAAACATCAAACAAACAAAAAAGACATAGACCAAAAAAAATTGAAAATGAACAAAGCCAAAAATAATCTCCTCTTGACCAACTTGATTTTCAAAAGAAACAAAAGATAAAATCTCACTGACCTTTGAGGTCATTTCACGGCTCAGTTAAGATAAACACAAGCTGCTCAATATGAAGCAATCCATGAATCTCAATGAGTCACCATATTCACAAACTGTTTGTGCTCATCAATACTGGTTACCAAAAGATTTATAGGATATATATATACAGGTGGCAGAGGCAAGAGTGAGGTACAAAGCAATAATTACAGGAATGGGAGGTGAGAATGTAACAAGCAGATGAAACGAAAATAAGCAAAGTAAATTAATATACTTATTCAAAGTACTTACAATGTTATACAATCACAAAAACTTAAATCTCAAACACTTGTTAAATCCATTATCATGATAAACATAAACATTGGCAAGAGCAGTTGAGAAAATAGCAAGAGAACATACCAAAAACAAAAAAGATTAATTACTCAAAGACAAAGGAACAAGAAAATCTTCAAAGGACATTGACAGAAACATTTTACCTAAACATAATCATATAGGAGGAGAAAAAGATTCTATTTAAGATGCCGTGAGTCATATCATTTGATTAATTATAATCTTTCAGCATATCTTTCTTGGTGCTTATGTACAATGGTGTGAGGAACAAGAGGAAGATGATTTTGTTTTACTGCTCAGTGTTTGACTTTCAATCAAGTCAACTAAGAAGGTCAAAGATTGTGACCATGATTACAAGACCATCGATAAGAAGTACATTATCTATTTTCCTATCTCTTCACTGTTTTAATGAAAAAGCCCATTGGCTTCATCTTTAGGAGACTAGCTTCTCTTGGCAAAACCTTCTGACAAATTTTGAAAATGTGATACCTTCAAATTCCTTCAAAAAATAAAGAAAAATTATACAAGATCCTTTTAAAAATAGATTACAATAAAACTTCACATTTCTTAAAAATCGTTTTTCAAGTTTTACATCCAGGTTAATATAGAGATATTGTTTGGATGTATCAAAATATCTTGAGTTCTTCAAAGGGGACTTAGGACTGTTTACTGCATGCAAATGTAAAAATTCAAACAGCTGAGGATTATAGTGACTTGACGACCCGACATACTCACCCATCCATTTCCCCTGCGCCCATTGAACATTTGTGACAATGTCTGGCTGGTACTGGTAGGTATAAGCCACATCCCAAGTTTGTTTGCAGCAAATAGCTATTACTCACAAAATTTTATATTCTTGCAATGGTAAAAGATTACCTGGAATTTTCTACATCCAATAAGTGTTGAATTCTCATAAATAAATAATATTTTATTCAGGTATCATGAATTTACAATAAAATCAACTTTGAAAAAGCAAAGGGCTTAAATGAAGTTGATACGGATACATATGAAAAACATTTTTAAAAATGTCTTTCTTGCTTTTTCCTTTTTAATCTTAACAAGAGGCTTCTTCAATTTTAGTTCAATAACACTTTTTTTTTTCTTCTTTTTTTCCACCCATCCACGGATGCATGTCTGCATTTCATTTACATGAGTTTTTACAGGCTCAGTTTTGTCTAAATCAAAATATCAACAAATGACAACTGAAATACCTCACAGGAAAAGGAAAACAATCTGGAAGACGAATGAGACATCTTTTAACAATGGTAAAACTATCTCCAAGTCAGGAGAGGAAGGTGAAAGAAGGATCTAGGAGGTCAAGGCCAACTGAGTAAGAAATCAAGACATACCAAAACTGCAATATCCAACACCATTGACATATTAATTAGTTGTGGATTGTTTGTTTTGTAAAAAATAGTCATTTCAATTTTTTTTTTGCTGGCTGTGTGACTTACAGTTTTTAAGAGAAACATAACTTTTATAAGATGATATGTATCAAGTGAAGATTTTAAACTGAAAAAAAAGGTGTCCATCATAACAATTTATCTGCCAAACATTTCTACGCATATTGACCTCTTTTCATGAGTGAAATAACTGAAGGGCCATACTAAAATGTTATTCATTTCTAACTGAAACTGCTTGAGATAAAGTTTTTTTTTCTATTTCTTACCATTCACTAATGAGTATTTTTTCAAACCTGTACAAGTATAAGCCTACATCTAATCTCAGTGAGGAAACCAAAATTTTGCAGTAACAATGTCTTACAAAGAGGAATTGAGAAGCATTGTCAAATCTAATGCTATCTCCATATTTATTCTGAAACATATCCATCTAGGGAAGTTCAATGATCACATTTTGCAAGTGAACTTGTTGTCAAATCTTTGATGTAAAAGAAACATAAGCATGAAATGCTTAAAGATTTACTCTTAGTGATGCAGTGTGAAAATTACTTCATCAGCTAGACTGAAAACTAAATCTCTGCCACATTTCAATCATAATGTTTCTAGAGGCTTATTTAATAAGAGATTAATATGGAAAATATCTTTGTGAATGAGAAAAAAAATCAGTCAACAGAGACAAAATATATTTCTCACTATCAACTCAATTACATTAAAAGGGATTAAGTATATTATATATGAACAGTTTTATACAGAAAGTGTGCATTTCTGTATTGAACTGGGAACAGCATAAGCCCTTCCATTTGAAGACAGATATGTCTTTGCTGCAAAATTCTATCCATCTAACCTAAAATGTTTAAGGCAAGACATCTAGCAAAAGAAAAATAAATGAATATATGACAACAAAGAAGGGGATCAAAAGCAACCAGATGGATTACTTTGACTCAACTGGGTAGTAAACAGTAAAGTGCAACAATCCCAGCCTACAGCTAGGTAGTCATTTAAACACCTGAGTCGAGTGAAGCACTGAGAGTAAATTTTCTTGCTTGAGGAGAAAACACAAGTCGTCGCTGGTGGGAATCGATCCCAGGACCTCCTGATCCTAAAACCTATGTCTTATCCATTGAGCCTTCTGTGGCCAAAGTATATGGTATTTTCTATAATATTGTTGAAAGTATAAGGTAATTCTCTATAATATTGCTTTATAAAAACATTCCCCAAAAAGTATTAAAGGGGTGTAAATGACAATGTTGAGGAATATTAATATATATAGTCGGAGGTATAAAAAAATTTTGAATGTTTTTATTAAAGAGATTACAATCATAGGGGATTAGAGGAAAATATTAATATATCATTGTAAAGTAATAGCATTTACATCATACTGGCTAAACTTTTTCAACTTTTGATTATATTCTGAATTGCTAAAGAAAGGATGTTTTCTAATGATAGCACAATGCGGTGTATAAGTCCATGTGAAATCTAAAGTACTGTGACAATACAACAACCTGTGTTATACTAGCTGGCATCATACCAAAGTACTGTGACAATACAACAACCTGTGTTATACTAGCTGGCATCATGCCAGGGTCAAAAACTGAAAAATCTTGTTACTGATTCTGTCTCCTAGGCTCCACAACAAAAATTAGAAAATAACAACCCAGAAAAAAAACCCAACAATGAATAGATGAAATCAGGCAATGACGGCGTGGGCTTTGGTGATGGCATTTATGCACTTACTTACAATGTTTGTTACAGTTTTGATTGGAAATCTGTACAATTAAAAAAATCTCATTTCATACAATTGTGATATGAATGAAGCATATGTCTTACAGTTTTGGTCAACAAGGTAAACAAAGACATGAACTGTTAAGGAATGAAAAATATACCCAAAAAAATGTCAACTACATTCCACAATGACAAGGTGAATATGTTTTTAGTTTCTAACACTGCCCTGAACAGGGGAATTCCAAGAATTATAATCAGTAACTATATAATGTACATTCATAGCATGTTCTCTAGACTCCAGTAGCTCAGTAACCTCTTGAGCTGGAACCAATAAATCTGGTCTTTTTTTCTTTTTTTTTTTTTCCAAAATTGTCTTGCATTGGCTTGTTATAAACACTTGGATCGAGATATTTTCAAAACATTTATTGCATTTATTGGTTTTCTTGCAAATCAGGAGTCTTTTATTGATAAAATTTAGTTTTCATATCTTTACAATATTCAAGTGAAAATTCCAGTACCATCACAATAAAAGCTCCTTTTGACTTTTTAGAATATATTTGCAATCTTTTCTTTCCTTTCCAGGTATAAATTGCTTGTGACAGAAAAAATGTGCCTGTAATATTCATGGCTTGGACACAATTATGGTAATTTCAGGTGAGACAACAGGTAGGCCTTCCGAGTCAACAGGTGCCATTTAATGAACCCTTTTGATTTTATGCATACAGGCATTTAATTAACAGTGAAACATGTAGTGTTGAATCCCAATAATGGCACCAACAGAATCATAGCTAAATGATAGAATTTTGATGAATTCAGAGCCCAGAAGATAGAAAAGATGTGAAATCAAAGACTGGCTCATGTATATCTTTATACAACAGGAATCCTACAAAAGAATAAAAAATAAAAGTTTTACGTTTCTTCTTCATGCTCACATGATGTACTTAGATGAGAATCTTTGTGACACACGAATTTATATATCTGCCTCATAGACTTATAATCCTTGTATGATTCTAAAAGCTTTTCTTCACATGCTTCACAATGCTTACTTAACATGAATGATGATTTCAATCTTCAACATCGAGCAATATGAAAAGAAACATAATGGTACATTAATTAAATATCACTGATAATGGTCCAGTATTTTCAGTTGATCCAGAGCATTTCATTACAAGTAGATGATAAAATGAAGAATTTATGTACATATTTCATTTCAATGCATGACTTTTGAGTCCATTATGAACAAATCCATAATATGTTGAGGTTTTCATTTATCAGTGGTCAACAAATGTAAATTCAATTGTTCTTTCTTCTTTCCTCTATGATATAGAAAATGATGACACAGTTTTAATGTTCTGATTTCATCTTATATGCCTATTTTTTGTTAATGTCAGTAATTAAGCATACCCAATATGCCAAAGCTTTCCTGACTAAACATATGTTACTGATACCACTTTCCTTCCTTGATATGACAAAAATTACACAATGGCCAAAATAAATGATACATCCTCTCAAGACGAACAAAAAAGAAGCAACATATGCATGTCACGGTTCTTTATTTCTTATTTTTCTGCTGTCTTTTCAGTTTTGTTCACTTATAAATCAAGTGGAATGATTGACAAGTAAGCTGAGCTAGGCTCTGTATGTTTTTAAGAAAGACTCTTGGCTCAACTTATTTGCAGCCAGCTGCTTATTCAAGTTAACAATATAATAGGAATATATGTCAAGGGGCAGAAAAAAAAAAAGAAAAGAAAATATATGAAAGGGGGTCTTGTGAAAAATAGTGTGTGCGTATATTCCATTTAGTGTTAACCAAGTCATATGTACACTCAGCTTAAAAAACTTGTGTATACAACTGACAAGAGCTGACAACTCACATCAATTTTCTGGATGCAACTTCTGCTTTGTACACATTGTAAAAGGGGGGCAACCCAACACACACTATTTTTTATTATTATTATTAAAAGCACTTCCCCCTTGTCATAAAAACCAGATCATCAAAAAAATAGGGCCTCTACTGCTGCCTGTGTCACACACAAAATCAAATATTTTTTTTAAAAAAAACCTTTTCTGCTCAGAATGGTTGAGCCCTGATTCATTGTAAATCATTCAAAATTTAGACAATTTCTTTATGGGGTTTATTTAATTATTTGATTTGTTTGCTCCATTTGAGCCATCACATAACAGATTCTTCAGAAGGAATGTTTTGGGATGATGATGATATTTTAGGGTACAAAGATGGGACTTCTCCTTCAGTAACTCCATCAGTAGAAGTCATGACATGTTCTAGCTCAGATCCAGTTGGACCTGGAATGTCTCTGGCAGGAGATGCTGGCAAGGGGATGGGCAGCTGGCAAGGTCGAGGGGGTCCATCCACACGGGGTGTCCCTCTGTCCTGGTCCATCCTATCCACTGACAAACTGGAATCAGCTCTGATCATTCCCTGAAACAGAATATTGTGTTGACTGTTAAAACAATATCATTGATAAGTATGAGCTCTTTGCAGAGAGCGCTTAACTTATAACACTAAGGCAGACTTATCTTTCAACAAAGTAAAGAGCTTTTCTTCTTTATCCAGTTTTCATCCATTGATCCATACAAATTACTGAAGCAAAATAGGAGATAAAATATAGAAAAAATAGCGCAGTGAATTCACTGAACCCTAGTACCGAATTGGTTGGTATGACCTTACAGCTCTTCAGCAAGCCTGGTGCTGATATTTTCGGTGTGGAATTTTCCATCACTCTGTATGGAAACTACCGTCTCATATGATACAGTCATTTCTTGATATGCAAAGACTATCGTGTCTAATGTGAGTTTCATAATTTGCCTATAATGGCTAATTTTGAGGGTATTCATGTCAAGGGCCCAATTTGACCCTACATCATTTGTCCTTGTAAGGGGACCAGGTCTACATTCAGTTTTCTGCTACTGAAGGTCTTGGGGCAGATAAAAACTACTTATTTTGGTGTTAAGGGTAATTCTTCTGACAAGGCAGGAGATCCTTCCTTTCCCAAAGGTACATTGTAAGTATTTTGTAATATCATACTAGTTCTAGCTATAGTTTTGAGCAGAAATGAATCCACATCTCTCAATCCAATCTAGATCTAGATCAAGTAATATAGATCTTGATCTAAATCTATGCTCATGTGGGTCTAAGAGTCTAGATCAAGATAGTAGGTCTATACATTTTGTTATTCTTATCCAATAGTTGGATATAAAATACACCCAATAAATATAATGGGTTTACTGCTCTAGATCTAGCTGTAGACTTAGATATGTTCTGTCATAGATGGGCTTTCACCAGTGTCAGACATATCAGTGCCATTGGCAGTGCTGAGCGTGCTGCCTTCACCTTTTTTTTTTTTTCAACTTCCATTTAATTCATCTGCTGTATTTTGTTTTTGTTTTTTGTTTTTATGGGGGCTTTTTTTGTTGTTGTTGGGTTTTGTTTGTTTGTTCTGTTTTTTGTTTTGTTTCTTTTGTTTTTTTGTTC
>JAOWAY010165732.1:0-10449 GCA_028565895.1 Goniobranchus geometricus | reverse complement strand
CTTATTAAATCACTTTGGATTTTCCCGATGCCAGTGTCTCTCGTAGGCCTAGTAGTGTATGATCGATGTTGAATTATCAGTGTAGTCCTATTTTTCGCCTAGTCTGAGTCTATGTTTCAGACATGGGGTGGAAAAGTTCTGACTTTATTAAAAAGTCTGAAATCAGACTTTAGTCTGAAAATTTACAGGCCTGTATATATATATCTAGTCTGAATCAAATTAATGCCCCAATTCTGGAATTTTCACAACATAACATACTGATAAAAAAGTCAATCTAAGCTAAAATTTTTGTAAAATTTTAATCTTTGATCTAGACTAGAAATCTTGGTCACACTTATCACATTTTCCTCATTCAGGTGTTATTGAGTACAAACCATAGGCAAAGGAAGATCTTGTCAGTATGTAGAACAAGTGCACTTACAAAATAGCTACATCTATGTATACTCCACATGGAGTTGAGATGGTAATTGTATTTGGTTGCATAAGGCCTGTCGGGGAACACTGGCTTTGAGCACATTTAGCGGATTTAGCGATATATAAAAGCTCTCATCTATTTATTTATTATTGTTCATAACTATCAGCATCCTCCCACTACCCATTTCACGTACTTTTCAACATGTAACGACTTGTTCAGGTGAAACTAAAGTCTAAATTATAGCTCTCAAACAAATTACTTACTAGGAACATGCCTTGACTGCATTCTTGATGTGAATTTCAAATTTGCTGAAAATAAATTAATTTTTTTTAAAAGCAGGCGTTTATGGCATTTTCAGTAAATCAACACCCTTTTATATTCGGTAATAAGTCTTTAAGCTTTTTTAAATTGACAATCTTTTAATGTCATGCAACTGAGCTTTGTCTGCAACTATATTAATTTACATTAAAACATACACATTTGTGGACAAAAACAATTAAGTTTCACAAGAGAGCACACGCCCAGTGGCTTGAATTCCAGTAGATGCAACCATGAAGTTGGTTCCTTTTGAGAGACTTCATGTGACTGTCCTCACTCAATCTGAATCTATGGTGATGATAGATTTTGTGACAAACAGGCATTCCTTGGATGATATCACTCAGTCCGTTAATCTCATGGAAACGTGACAAGCGCAGACTCTTTGGGTCATTATCTCTTCAAGAGATCTTTGCTTTCTTAAGTTCATTTGAGTCATTACTACTTTTCATTCTGAAAGACAAGGTGTGATGATGAAACTTAATCTGGGCATGATTTCCTTGTAGAACAATATAAATATAATGGTGAGATGCATATCAATAAGAATTCTTAAAATTGTAAAATAAGTGACAGAAATACGTACTTTGAATAAAATCTCCATTTTGCCTTTTCATCAGAGGAACCTTTCAATATTGCATACAACGGCTCCCAAGGGAGACAAATATCCTTCCTTTCGAGCAAACTCTTTTTCCTTTAACATGACAAAATAAAGATATAATTGAAAGCATTCTTAAATAATGTGACTGTCTCATGAAATCAAAAGGACCACCAATCAAAAAAATTATATTTTTAAAAAAGCGCGTTCTAAGAAGAATCAGTTGATAAAAGCAGAGACAGAGAAGATTACAAATTTTCTATGAATTAATCCTTTAAAATAAATACCCTTAGGATATAAAGAAAGACTTGCAATCCAAAAACCCAAGTTTTTAAATAAGTCCCTTTGCACAGTTAACATACAAATCTGTAAACATTTGCATAGGCAGGACTGAGAATAGCCAAAACTCCGAAAAGAGGAAAATGGAATGCTCACGACAAGGAGTGGTTCAGGGACATGGTGCATGGTCCCCCCAGAACAATTTTGATAATAAGGCATTAAATAATGCATTCTAGAGCAATGATGTAAATGACATTTTCAAAAATTCTCTGAAAATTAATCCCCAGAGTACCGGGGCCATGTAGGCCCTGCTGGAGTCTAGGGGCAACCCCCAAGTGGGGAGGTACCCCCAGGCAAAAAATGAACTATCATGCCTTTACAGCTCAATAATTGGCCTCTCCTGAGCATACTTTATGATGGAGGAAAAAAAGCAATTATAAGGAAAATCCCCTCTCTAATAAGGATCTGGATTAGTCTAGAGTTGATTCTAGATTAAATCTAGACTCTAGTTCTAGTACTCTAGATCTAGAATTGTTTAATTTCAAAATAATTACATAGATCTTATCTAATATGGGATATAGATCAAATCTAGATCTAGACCGTCTGGAACTTCCTTTAGATTTAAACAATCCTAGCTTAGTAGCAGACATAGCTTTACAGGCCTGTTCATCCATCCCGCTCGGCTCTCCATTCTCAATTCCTGTACAAATTCAATTCTGGTGGACTGGTCAACACCTAAAAAGTTGTAAAAATAGCTTCCGATATTTTCTCGGAATCTTGAGAAATTCACGAACCTATGATATCTGACTATTTCCCTTTTTTTTTCTCGGAAAATACTGACTGTTGAATAGTTGACTTCTATTTACGGAAAAGCGTACATCTGGGGAAACTCCTAGTCATGCAAATAGTAATCAACAACACGATGATATGCGTTCCTGCAATACTTTTAACAGAGCCTTTGAGAGCTTTATTTTGTAGGAATGATAAAAGCAATTGACTTTGATAGTGATTGGACTGCACTATTTATGATTAAATAAAGAGCACAGAGTAAGACATGACAAAGACAGGCATCAAAGTGAGAAAATCTGAAATCAGACAAAACCTGAGCGATTTACATCCCTGCTAGAATCATTGCAAGCTGTTGCTTTGCCTATCTTGAATTTCAAAAAATGCTTCAAAAACATGTAAAACCACGAAATTTTGCAGAAAAGTAAAACGAGGATGATTTGAAACAGCATGAAAAACAAGAAGTATATTACAAACTATACCTCAAAACACCATGGCCACAGGTATGACAACATATTTAGCCCCCCCTTCCTTCTCTCTGTCTCTGTGCTCTCTCTCATCAACATAAGGGCCTAGAATAGACCTAGATCTAATCTAGAAAAAATCTAGATCAGGTGATATTGTGTCTAGATTCAGATTTCTGATTAGATTCCAGATCTGGATTCTAAATAGAAATGGAAACACAATGAATCATTCGCATTTTTCTCTTTTTCCAAAAGGTTTTTTAAAGGTACATGCGTAGGCAAAAAGTTGCTACTCAGATAGATCGATGGCCAAGCAGATTTAATCTGATCAATCACATGGAATTCTGATTCTACTCAGAACATTCTCAACCCTGGGATGATAACTATAATGTCTCCATGAATCTCATGACTGTCGGCACAAAATACTAGTGTGACAAGAATTTACTACTACTGCCACCACTTCAAATTCACCTAAATGTATACATCTGCTCCTTGGACTCACCAAAAAGCAAAATCAACACAACAGAACATGGGTGTTCTTGAATCAAATTATCTGTCTATAAATCAATACTTGTGATCATGCCACATATCTGACCATCTCTATACTTCTAAATTCCACTTTCAATGCAATCCACCTCCGTCCTTTCTCCACACATTCAAACTTGATTGTCCTGCATCTACATTCACCTCACTTCTCAGCTTTGCTTTAACGATTCACTCCCTACACCTTTACATTGTGATTAATCAATTTTGTCTCTTAAATTATTGCAACTTCCTTCAGAACTAATCCTTTAAATCCATCACTTAACATAAAATGAAAATCAGCCTTAAGCCACAAAATGTTTAAGTGATACTGAGCCGATTACCAATAATTAGTATGGTCTTAAATCTGAGCATAAATCTTTTATCCAGCAGATGGATGATGCCGAGCACCACTAATGTCACTAGCTCTTGAAATGAAAACCAACCTTAGCAAAGTAGAAAGGACAACTGCAAATTTTTCCACCAGGCTAAACTCCTGTGATGGCATGGTAAGTAAATCAAAAACTAACTGTACCAGGTGTATATGGTCAGTTTTGGAAAATTTGTATCCATACACACCAATGTATCTGTCAAGAAGAGAGAAAAGCACAAAATGTTGCATTTTTCATATATTGATTTGGACTTTGAGAGATACTCTTTTATTCAATAAATATTAAAATATCAGATGTGTAGATTTAGAAACTCTTTACAATCTTTATCTTAATTTTACGGATACAGATTTTTATTTTATTCCCCACGAAAGATGCTGAAAAAGTCAAAGACAATGTTAATACAGTTATGCATTTGGTCATTTACATATGATGGATAAATGAGCTATGACTTTTATAGCACAAGTTTGAGTAGCTTGAGACCACTTCTCCTTTCATGATTTCATTACAACATGTTAGTATTCACACGAAGTATAATGCCTTCTGAGCACCATAGGGGAGAGTGTGAGTGTGTGACAATTTAAGGATGAAAGTTACCTTATTTCATCTAATAATCATAATGGTTTATTACTTAACCAGGAAGTACAAAACTGATACATATCTGATGCTATCATAGATAAAACTGGAATGTAGAAAAATATACCTTTCAAGTTGCACAATCCAATGTTGAGTTCCATATTTAATGTCTCTTAGCTGAACTGCTCTTCCGAGGTTTGTCTTGATTTCTGCCAAAAATTTGTTTGACTCTTCATCAAACAACTCAGCATAAGGCAGATGTGCATTGTATGAGCACTCCTTTTGGGGAATGAAGCCAAGCGTCTCTCTGTACTTACTCTTAATGTCAGTCTCCATGCTGACAGTCTTCTCAATAGAACAGAGAATCCAGTCTTTTTAATTTCCGGTTCAGTCAAAATTTATTGGCTTGTTTTAGTACAATGAATGAGCCTGAAGAAATTCACATTACACATGAAATTGATGCATGAAGTAGGTCACATAGACCACACCCTTTTGTGTCTTTGTTTTGTGGAATAGAAGTACACACTGTTCAATACTTGTCAGTCCATCTTTAAGGAACTCAAAGGACATAGAATTTTGAAGTATTTTAGGATCCTGGAGACAGAAAAAGACTTATCGGTCAAAATAATGAATTCTTCAAAACATTATAATCTCTCATACTTACTATACTAAAATCTTGTAACCACTTTTTCAAAATCCTTTTGATCATTCAAATTCATAGCAAAAGGCTAGGCCTAAAACAATTTTTGCTGTTAATAATTGTATAGAACATTAATTAAGAGAGTCCAACCATGTCATCCTTTCACATAAGGCCAAGGAGCTTCCAGGTTGAAATGGTGGTCTGCCCTTTGTAAAGGGCCACGGCTTTTGTAGGCTCCAGTATGATATACCATGAAATTTAATTTAGTCCAAAATAGATGCGGGGTGGGCGCTGGTCAGTGAGTGGCATTTCTAAGAATAGTACCTAGCCAAAGACCGGCAAAAAAAAACCGGCAAAAAAACCACAAGCTAGTGCGATTCCCAGGCACAGTTGAAAATAGATAAGTGTTTCCCCTCATTTGAAAAGGAATACATATACATCATGGCGTTATTCCCATAATTCCATTCACTATTGAATGAGACAACATCCTTCAGGCAGTACGTCCACTGGTTTTTCTAAGCCAGTCAGGAACGAAGCTTGTATGCAAATGAGGTGTTTTTAGTCAGTCAAAAAATTTGCACAATTTTCCCCTAACAGTCATTCGACTGACTACGCTGCTTCTTGGCTCAACCGATTGAGAGACCAATTACAATTTTACAAGTGTTTCCTACAGTTTCTGCAGATGGGTACTAAATTATATCTAGCCAATTTATTGACTGGTTTTGTACAATGCATTGCTCCCCGAACCTCCATCCCATTTTCTATTGTGTCTGAGTAGGGGTTTATTGTAAAGGGGTTGGTGTTCAAGATCTTAAAACACCTCTGTCCTTAATGTGAGTCGGTGCTATATTCTCATGTACAGGGATTTCTCCATGTGAGTATCAGGGTCGAAAAATGAAAGAAAGAAGTTGCTGAAACACCATGTATACAATACAGAAAAATGGCGGACGCTTTACTCTTTTCTAGCCACCTTGCACAACTTTGTGGGATATAATTTGTTGTAGTGTACGCGCAAAACTGTGTTCAAAGTAAAAAAAAAGAATTCAGCTCATTTTTGTTTACGAACTTGAAGATATGGAATTCCAGCCAAAGCAAGTAGAATAAACGGGATAATACTGCTTTAGCACCACTGATTACGATTAATCCTAGTCCCGAGGGATTTTGATATTGAGCTTGCGCAAGGAATTGTGTTGAGAGCTTGTGAAGCCTGCACCGTGAACAGCGCCTCGCTTTCACTTTGTGTTCGCCATTCATATCATCGAGTGTCTAATTCTCACTCCCAGTTTGGCACTGCTGAGGGTAAACAAGGGGGCAAATTCATAGAGCGCATTATTGAGAAAAACGATGCGGCGGTGCTAAACTGGGAGTAATATATGAGCCAAACTAGGGTAGTAACTGGCTTACAATTATTTATTAAATGCCATGCTATGACGATTGTTCCCGCATTGGACAGATGAACAAATTCCTTGTATCACTATGCTACTCGTCGCTAATCGTGTGTAATTTCTTAGTCCTTTCCATCCATTCACCCCGCCCCCCTTTTTTTAAAATTTAATCCCAATTGAAGCCACATCATTTATTTTATAGGTTAACTTAATGGTTTCATGGACTATGGGTTTTTTTTTAAATTCTTTCCAATGGAACAGGAGGGCTAGCTCCCCTGAAACCCCCACCCATCCATGTTTTGTTTTATTTTATATATTTGTTAAATGTTTACATGGATTATGGTGATTTTAAAAAGAAATTCTTTCCAATTGATCAGGGGCCCCATTCCTCCATCCAGCCCACAATACTCATATTATTAATGCAGCGGTGCTAATTTGGATCAGATCAATGTTTCAGCGGTGTTAACTGGCCCTCCGGTAGCGATGTCACTGAGAGTAGGCTCCTTGCGAGGCATGTGGAGCTCAGGATTGACGAAAGCGGAGCTCAGGGTTGACGAAGTTGCTGAAGTATTCAGTCTCAGGTACATATAGGGTCAATTCCCCTCAGCCATTTGATCGGTTGTATTTGATACTTCCAACGGTGGCTGGAATTCCACATATCGTCTCGACACTCTAACGATATTCATGTTCTTAACAAAAATGGTTACAAAATGAGCTAAACTGAATTCTTCTTTACTTACTTTGAACAGTTTTGTGCGTTGTAAATACACCTAAAACAAATTATATCCCACGAAGGTGTGCGAGATGGAGAAAAAAGACTAGTTCGTCCGCCATTTTCTGTTGTTTACATCTTGTCCTTATTCCCTTCTTAAGTTTTTCGACCTCGATACTCACATACAGTGATCACTACACACAGGTGTACATCACCGACTCACACTAAGGGCAGATGTGCTTTAACTTCTTTTACACCAACGCCTTTACCATAAACCTTTACTCGGACATTATTTGAAATGTGGGTGGCGTTCAAGTGGCATGAAAGTTTCATTGTCAATTACGCTACTTCTCAAAGTCACATGTCCCGTGACAAAATCTAATTTGCGTCCCACTTTGAAATCAAAACATAAGCAGAAGTTCCGAGCAATTCAACAAACTCAATCCGTGGCATGATTGTTAAAAACACTCGCTTGTTTGGCATGTCGAGTGAAGCGAGTTTGAACCTGCCGCGCTGCAAAATTTTGCATTATTTATCTCTTCCTTCTCATTTCAGATTTTTCAGGACAGATGGACAGAAACAACAAGGAACAGACAAATAACATAGACATATAAAAACAATATCGACTTGACAGACAAAAAAAAAAATACTGCTCTTACTTCTTTACTTAACCCCACGAAAACCAAGCTCAAACCTTTTATTACCACTTTTACCACCCCATCAAAAGAACCCTCTGTATTATGTTGCTACAGTGGCGGGACTGTATGGAATTCCTCTACCGACGGTGCTAAACCAGGATTATGCCGAAGACAATAGCAACAAGTTTAGACATAGAATCTAGCTTTAGATATAGATCTAGAAAATATAGATCAATAGGTGTCGGTGGATCAACTCGATACGTCTAGTCTAGCTTTTCTTGAAGAATTGCTGCTGACGCTTCTTTCTTGAGTTTAAGGGCTTCCACGAATGTCCAATTTCATATTCTAATTCTAATCGGAATTATTAAACTTTCAGGACAAATCTTACAATTGCTGACAAAAAGAATATTTTTCTATGGCCATTGAGTTCGGCTGTGCTCGATAGCCTGAAGGGTGTACTCACTACTGCTGGATGGTCTTCTTCGATAGCGGTCAGTCCACCTCACATTAAATTGTCAATAATTGTGTTTTTCCCACTGGAAATCTACGAACACTGTTCTTACAATGATGAAAGCAACGAATTAAGTGTTTTTGGAGTTTATTTTAGACCAAAATGATAACATGAACTGCAAAAAAGATATTAAAAGGATAAAAGAGGGACCGGTAGGGTCTGTTTTTCAAATACTGTTTTTGAATAATAATCATCAATAAAGACATATGTTAATGAAAGGCATCAAAGTTTCTGACTTTTTTTCAAATTGAAAGACAACTATTTTAAATAAAACTGTATGATTGAAAAAGATTTGAAGCTTCTAGATCAAGACGTTTCTGGAATTAAAAACTGAAAGTGAAGGATTTGATATGATTTAATTTAAATTTAAGGTCTTTTTTGAAAGACAATCATTAATGAAAGGGAAAGTAGGATTTCATATGATTGAAGTTTGTTTTGTATTTTGTTTGTTTGTTGTTGTTTTTTTTATTGATAGCCACTTATCCATAAAAGGGTATAAGCCGGATTAAAAGAGATTTGAGATTGTTTAAAAGAAATAAACATAAAAACACATTCATAAAAGTGAATTTTTAGCATTAATTTTCAGAAACATAATCTGTGATTATAACAGTCTCAAATACTACATATCTCTGTACACATTAAATTACACTAGCAGCATTACTCATTCAGTCCTGAGCACAATTCACATCAAAAATCAAAGTTACATGTTAGCAAGTTCATCCAACGGCTGCATTCTCAAGCTCACATCTTTCACATAATTAACATGCCACCAACTGTCACAAATAATATATAAAGGTGCTCCATCCACTCATGATTATATCTTCCCATGACATCCTCTACAAATTCCCATTGTTGAGCTTCCATATCATCAACATACATATATAGATGTATCAATTCTCATCTTTCTGCGGCCATAGTTTACCTTCTTTTCCACTTTGCTTTTCGTTTTCTTCTCTTTGTTTTCTCCTTCTTTCTGACTTTCTTTCTTTGGTTCTTCCTTTCTTTCTTCCTTTAGTTCTTTAATTTCGTTTTCCCTATCCCTCTTTGTCTCTTTCCCCTTCTACTCTTCTTCCTGTTTCTTGTGTCAGTTTTCCATTTCATGTCTGCATCCCCCAACTCTTTCTTTTTGCCCTCTTTTGCCTTAAAGACTTCAAAATAGACGGCTTGATTCTGTGCCATATCATTTATCAGTGCAGTATGCGCCAGGGTCTCATCAATAGAAGTGGAGTTGTTAGTTCGATTTTATTAATCCGGCAGCTCTCCTCAGTCTCTTGCATGTAAGAAAACATCATCTGCAGACATATGGAAAAAGGGTGGAAGGAACTTAATTCTATTTCTATTTTCACACAGTCATTCATCATAATAATACATCAGTAATAATATTTCTAGAACATTTAGAAATTAAGAAAACATGCAGAAAAGTTAGAAAAAGTGAATTTTAGTTTTATCACATAATTATTGGTTGACCCGACCACCTCAAATTTTTGAGGGCGTAATCAAGAACTTCTCCAATCTAAAAATCATAATGATGCAAAACTAAGGAAACACCCACTGGTTATTTCCTCTTCCTATTTCAGAGGTTATTGACAGAAAAGGCCGGCCTGGTTGGCTCAGCACATTGATATAATGTCTAACATTGTAGGGATGTACTGCTAACGTGAGCCTTACCTTGACAGCAGTTGAAGAAGATGATTTTTTTCTCGACGGATTTTTGATCAGAAGTCCTTCTCCTTGGACCATTAGAGGGAAAGAAGGGTAATCCTCCAGTCTGGCGTCGTCCCTGTTAATTGCATGACCGCTATCTTGTGACGTCACCGGTTTAGTGGTAATCGGGGAATGAGTGTATTCAAAATGTCAAAATGTCAATACTTTTTTCTCTCTCAAGTTGTTTGCGCTCAATCTCGATAAACCAGATGACTTATTTGAATATAATGATAAGAAGTAGTAGTATAGTAGTAGTATATTACTACTATAGTATTATCATTAATATTATAATATTATCATTCATTTAGTAGTAGTAGTAAGATAAGATAAGATAAGATTCACTTTATTAATCCAGTAGCATTAGAAGAAGTTGTAGTAAAATATCATCATCATCATTATTATTATTATCTTTGAAATTCACTGCAACATAATACGATATTTCGATATTTATGACCCATGATTACTGGCGAACGATTACCAACAAAACCGATGACGTCACAAGATGGCGGGCATGTAAA
>JAOWAY010165621.1:0-10450 GCA_028565895.1 Goniobranchus geometricus | reverse complement strand
GTAACCGCCCCCCCACTAAAAAAAAAAACAAATTTCAAAATATCAAACAAAAAAAAAGTAAACTTTTATCAAATGACCTACCTGGTCTTCTAAAGCAAATTCTTTGCGAATTCGTAGAGACGGTACATCCCACAAGGTCAATTTACCAAAGTATTGAAGAGAAACTAATGTTTTCTTATCTGGTGATAAACATAGATGTACAACTCCATCCTAAGAAAAAAGAAAGAGGGCAAAGGCAATGTTGAAAGATGCAAAACAGTAAACCCCCGCCCCCTCCCCCAAAAAACAAACAAAACGACAACGAACCAGCAACAACAAAGCAAAAAAACAACAAAAAATCCCAAACAAATGGAAAACGGTATATCTAAATGGATTAAATCTGAGACACAGTCACCTTTTTTCAAATGGAGGTTTGTAGTATTAGAAACTGATGATGAGTATATTTCAATCTAAAATATATCTTGCACTTCAAAAAAATTTACATTAAAAAAATATCAAGTCAGTCTGATGCAAATCATTTAATTTTGTAAAGCTGTAATTCTCTCTGGAAGCATTGAAGGAACCTTTCATATACGTCAGTCCACTGCTTACTCTTGCTAATAGAGACATCTCTCATCTCTTCTTTAAATTTTTATAATGGGTTTCATTTTCCTGTGCCCCTTACATTGGATCACAAGCATTTTAAAAAATTGCAAACTTACTACTGGTGCCCCTTTCCATGCCATTATAGTGTTCATTTTCCATCTGCTCAGTCGGGAAGTGGTTCCGTGCACCTTAAATGAGGGAATTCCAAAAAGGTAAAATACGTGAAACTTTACAAACAAAAGTTACCTCAAAATAAGGAGGTATTGAAAGCTTATATTTTCTTGACAACTGTTAACAATTTTTTATAAATCATTTTATTATCCTCATTTAAGGTCAAAAATAGCTTTTTAATATAAGTATATCAATTAAACACTACAGGATGCATTCCTGAATTAAAAGACTACAAATTCAAAGAACAAAGGGACTGAAACTATTAATCATAGTAGAGGCCCTTACCTTGTGTTGTACCCCATGGTAATCTGTGACTAATTTACAATAAGGGTCATCTGACAAGAGATGCCATACTTCTATCATTTGATTATCCTCATTTAAGGTCAACAATAGTTTCTTTAATATAATTATTCTAATCAAACACTACAGGATGCATTTGTGAATTAAATAAGAATTAAAAGACAAAATAAATTCAATAAACAGAGGAGACTGAAGCTAAAAGTAATTATCAAAATTTTGTGAAAAATTAAAATCAAATTGCACCATTATCATGCAGGCATAAAGCATTAAATATTATTTGAAAAAAATTCATTTTATATTCAAATACGTAAACACAGTACCTTGTTGTAGGAATTTTTTTTTTAAAGAATAGAAAGTCTTAATCATACTGGAGGCCCTTACCCTGTGCTGTTCCTCATGGTAATCTGTGACTAATTTACAATAAGGGTCATCTGACAATAGACGCCATGCTGTCAATCCCTCCTGCCTTGCCTGAGATGGATACTGTGGATCCATTAAACCCATGCCACCAACAAACAAGATTTTATGCAAAGGGCTGTATGTGACAGCAGCCACCCCTCGAGGATATTCTACAGCAAAGTTGAAGGTGTATCTCAGCTTGTATCCATTGTCCCTGTCTACTAAATAGCTGGCCATGGATCCATGATAGTTGATAACCAGCAGTTCAAAGGACCTAGACATTAAAAATTGACAAAAGTATAGATCATCAATAAAGATGTCACTAGATGGAGTACAACATTCATGGTTCATGCAAAATTAGTGCAATGAAAATCGAGGACTTTTTAAAAACCCAACCTTAAAAAGAAAGGATATTTCTCTTTTAAACTTAGACACTCAGAACGCTTACAAACAAACTAACTTACCAACATACCCCACCCCCTCTCTGTCTGTCTGTCTGTCTGTGTCTCTCTCTCTCCCTCTCCCTCCTACATTACTAGGACTAAAAAGTCTATCTAATACAAACGTATATACCATTGATTGTCTTCAGGTTTAAAGTCTGTAAAAATTAACCCTGCTACTGCATCACTGAGGTCCAAAGGTTCCACACCATCACTAGGAGCCTGGGGAAAGTGAGGTGAGATATATTTTTTTAATGTGAAGGAAATAATAAACCTTGAAATAAGTTTTAATTTTCTCTGTTTTACGGAATGTACACCCAAAATTAATAGAAGAAATCCCATTGAATATTGTAATAAATTCAAAACGACAAATTCCTTGGATAATATCTGTAGACAGGTTTTCCCGTAATTTTTTGAGAGAAAAAAATTACCCTCAGTACTCACTTAAATTTAAATGAGGGCTATAAAATGCAAATCAGCAGTAATTCACAAAATAGAACAAATGTTGTAAATTCTCTAAAACCATACCATACAAAGAAGCTTCAACACACATAATAGCAATAAAGAACAAAATCTTAATTTTAAAAAGTGTAAAAAAAAAACCCAAACAATCTCACACACTTTTCTTACTCAAAATAATTGTATTTACACAAAAACTCACCCCTGGTATTGTGAAGAGCAAAGTGCCTAAAATATCAAAAGCATCTACAGCACCAGAACTGCGACTGCATACAACTATGGTTTCATCTTCACTCCATGCCATTCGGCGCCATTGTGGATAGCGATCAAGAGGAACAGCTCCCCACCCGTAAGCTGTGTCAAATCCATCCAAATTGGCTCTGAAAATCGACGCCATTGAATATCATGTATCAAAATGAGCACCAACTCCAACAAAAACAATTGTTTATTTAAGGTTGTCTATGAAGTTGCAGTATGTCTTGCTTTTCCAATAGAAAGAAATCTGTTTCAAACAAAAAACATTTTCCTTGTTTCATTTACATATGTGTGGTAAAATTCATAATTTCTGTGAACTATGAGGATAAAATGAAAATGACAATTACCGTATTTCAATGCCGTTCTCTTGAGCAATGGCCACATATACTCCTGAGCTGAAATAATATATTTTTTTCATATTAAAAGGCAAATTTAAAAAATCATTTGAAAGAAAGTCAAGGCATGAAAATAAAAATAACATCCTCCAAACTGGGAGGAATATGTTTGGGAAACACATCTCTATGAAATGATTCTTTACTTTTGATCGCAGAAATAAAGAGCAAACATTGCAAACAGTTTACTCGCTTATGGGCTTATAACGTAACAAAAAGTAAAAGTCAACACCTTTGTTGCACAACTGAACAGAAAATACATCAATAAGCTCCACCTTTTTTTTCATAACTCTCTAAGTCTGTTTGTTGGAATATAAAAGGGTATCAGGCATAAAACTTCTACAAAAATATGCAGAAACTGCAACACTAGAAGATACAGTTTTAAAGTGCTTTCACAATGAGAGGTGATAATGAAAGAAATTGGACAATAAAAAACAAGCCTAAATGCTTTGGAAATGAAGTGTCTTCTTTATCCTCCAAACTCATTCTCTTTGGCTTTCTTTTTTCAACATTTCATTTCAAATGCATCTAAGTAAAAAGAGTATATATATCTATCTATCCTGGAACTCACCTGCTTACTGCAATAAGCCAACTATTCAGAGTGCTTTTCCATCTCACTATCTGATCAGGGAGTATACATGGTGTTGGTGTCCTAAATCAAGAAATAATTTGATTCAAAACAAGCCTTTACTACTGAGTACTAAGTACATATTTATTAAAGATTGTTATGAAACTTGACCAAGCCTAAGGAGTATATCAGAGGCAAACTAGCATTCTGTCCAATCTATTTGGTGCTAAAGCAGCATGGGGCATCAGCTCCGGTGTGACTTAAGGCCTAACAACTTTTATTTCTTGTTCATGAGAACCTTCTCCATTTTGTTGAAGACACCCCTTAGGATGGATATTCTTTTTATACGTCAATATTATTTTTGTATAGTTGAAGGATTTGAAGTCATTCTTTGGATTCAGCCGATTTTAGATTCATTATCGTTTGTGGGTTTAACATCACTTTTCAAAATCGTAGGTTATATCAGTGACGGTGCTATTTTGACATGTTTATGTGCAGCCACAAATGAGTCATAAGGTATAGCACACCTCGAATGACTCCCCCAGTCACAGTATACAGACTCCAGGCCAACTAGTCTTAGAAATGTTCTCATAATGCTGAGTACCAAGCTAGACAATTACTAAATTGCCACTTTTAAAGTTTTCGGTGTGACCCTGCCAGGTTTCGAACCCGCGACCTCACTGTTCCAAGGCGGAGGCTCTACCACTAGACCATAGGACCTGTCTAGTGATTCTAGATTCAGGTAAATGTTGCTGTTTAACTATGCCGATACATCTGTCTATTCCATTTCTAAATATGAATCCTTTTGTAATAATGTACAGTACCTAAATGCCCACAGATTTGCATATAAATAGATAAGAAATCTAATTTTTAATGATAGAGGTAAAAAAAAACCTACTTGATACAATAATATTCATGAACAAAATTTGATTCTTTATCAAAATATAAAAAGAAAATGTAACATACTGCAAAGGTAATCCCACACTTCTCAACAAAGTCCATGTTGTTCCTGTAAAATGTTATAAAAGTGAGGTGACAATGCATATAGGATGTAGAGAGAAATGCAATGTGAATGGTACTTTCTGACTGTATTTTATTCAGGTTTTTCTCATGAAAGATGCTGCTCAAATGAAATGGCTTAAAGCCCTTTTAATGACTAACATTAATGGATATGATACATTCTGAAGTCACGTCTTGTTTTGATCAACATATTGGCAAAATGCCCAATTTTGTAATGTTTATTGGATCATCATGAGTCTGTGAAGATTTAAGTTGGGGGAGTGAAAGGGATTTATTCTTTTTATGCAAAGTAAAGAACAAAATAAGGAAAATTATTCACATTCTATTATTTCCAACCTTAAGCAATGATATTCTTTAAATTGAACTTACTTCTGATAAGAGAGGAGACTCTGCCAATTATAGAGGCATTGACTTTTTCTTTATGATTTCGAGTCTGTGGAGAAAAAGCAAACAAAGATCATATATGATAAAAAACAACTGAGTCAGCATATCTGGTTGATCCAAAATCCTCAGCCTTGCCGATTAATGATCCCATGACTTTACATGAATTTGGCCTGAGATCTTTTGGTTGAGTTTGGTCGAGCTGACTTGGTCTCCCAGCAACCATCTTTTTTCGCCTTTGTTTTGTTTTAATCAACATAACCCAGCCTGATAATTGTCTTTCATCGCCCCCTTACCCCATCCTCTCCACCCCCTCATAAGCACCAATGTCTTGTCTTGTGTCATAGTGTTGGCGATCAGAAGGGCGAGGAAGGGTGGCATGGCAAGGCACAGCAGTCATGAAGCCCCCCCTTCCCAATACATCCTCTTTTAGCAATGAGTTGCATTTCACATGGTCAGATTCTTGTTCGCCTTTGGAGACAAGTTGAGTTATTGGTTGAATAATTGCCGACTAGACAGGTCAGCTCTGCATGGAGTTGGTTTGGGAAATCGAGTTGGAATAGATCCCGCTGATTTTTCGCAATGTGGTCAATTAAGGCTGAGTCGAAGAAACTGCTTAATTGGCCTGCATGAGCCTAAACCATCAGATGTTTTTAATTTAGAGAAATGCTGGGATAATGCCCTGTGGTGTGAAGGATAGCAAACATATCCACCTAAGCTTGGTTAGAATCATAAGATTTATCTAAAAACATAGTCAATTACTATAGATACTCGAGGACGGCTGTGGCATATGAAGAACTCACACTTTTCCATTCTACAGCAATTCATGTCTTAAAAAATCATATATCTGCCAGCTCAGATAATAATATCTCATCAGAGAAGAGAATTTGTCTTTAATCATGAAAGTGCATACAAAAGTAAAAATGTAAAACAAACATGCAAAAGAAGATAGAGATGCCAATGAACATGAGATATAGAACTAATTAGACTGAACAGTAACATTAACATGTTGGAAATGTTATTGTCATACGCCTATGAGGGATCTGCTCAATTTATCACTCAAAATTCATTGATTGCACAGTATGCTGCGCTATCAATGGATTTGGGCAATCGATGGATTGTGCTAAGCCAACAATAGATCTATTGCTTCTACATATATATATTATTTTGCGTGATCACAAACACATGTATACCCACAGAGACAAATACTCAGAACTTGGGAGAGGGATTCTGTGCACATAATCACATATGTGCAGAGAAGTGCAATGGATCCATTGTTTGAGCAGGACGATCAATTGATTGGGCTGATACCTAAAGAGCTCATGAGATTACCACTAAAAATAAGCCTATATTGTGGGGTTATTGGTACATAATTAGTCAGGATTGAATAGAAACAATTTTTTGCAATAGGTTTTCTACTTTTCAATCTTCTTCTTCTTGAAATAATACGACTGACTCAGTAAAAATAGGAGTGGCTATTGATTGGTGTGCCTGATCCATAAGCCCATAGCTATAAATTGGTCAGCCAAAGATATAAAGCTTAGATCTTGTTCCCTTACCTTCTCGAGTGTTACTGAGATCCTTATCAATTCATTCATGCAAATTCATCATGTAGATTAACATAAAATAGGTTGAGATGTAAAAAAATTCAACATCATTTAAAAGTCGGAGGCTCTTCAGGCCTATTGTATTTCCCATCAAAACTAATTAATCAGTAACAGGGGACAATAAAGAACTTTACCGTAAAACTCACCTTGCTCACATCCAATTCTTAATATCAACTTTGATTTGTTTGTGATATGGCTGTTTCAGCAGATTGCAGAAGTTAACTGAAGATTTTTTTGCTTTTCATTAATTCAAAAATTTAGGCCCCCTCTTTGATTACAATAACGATTCAAAATTTCATAATTAAATAAGAAAACAAAAGTTGGCTGTCGTAAAAGTGACGTGTCGAGCAGCAAAAGTGAATAATTTTCCTGAGTATTTTTGACAATTGGCAACAATGCCGTGTTCTGATAAATATATAAAATTTGAGATATTTATTGACCTCATCTCCATCCCGCAGTGTGTTTGTTGGTCCCCTGAACCGATCTCCAGTCGAAAGGTTATTTGTCGGCTGGAATTCCATACTGTCCTGCCACTCGTCTGCTCTGACAATATTCATGTTCATAAACAAAACTGGTTACAAAATGAGCTGAATCCACTTTTTTACTTTTTTGAACACAGTTTTGTGCATTGTAAATACACCTATAACAAGTTATATACCAACAAAAATGTTCGAGGTGGAGAAAAAAGACTATTTCGTCTGCCATTTTCTGATGTTGACATTTTGTACTTGTTATTTCCTTCTTTAATTTTTTGACCGCGATACTCACATACAGCAACCACAATGCACGCGAGTATACATCACCACATTAAGGGAAGACGTGTTTTATCTTCTTTAACATCAACCCCTTTACTATTAACCCCTACTCCGACACAATAGAAAATGGGGCGGAGCCCCCGCTCCTCCTCCCCCTTACACGTCCGTGAGAGCCAGCCCTTTCTATTTGGTTGCGGAATCGCAGCATGAAAGTTTCGTGGTCGATTACGTACTTCTCGTCGTGACAAGTCACGTGACGAAATGTAATTTGCGTCCTATTTTCAAATGGAAACAAAAGTAGAAGTTCCGAGCACTTCAGTCAACTCAATCCGTGGCATGATGGTTAAAACACTCGCTTGGTAGGCGAGTGCAGCGGGTTCGAACCTGCCGTGCCGTAATTTTTCTAATTATTTATCTTCTTTCTCATTTCAGATTTTTCAAGACTGATGGACAGAGACAACAAAGAACAGACAAGTGACGCAGACAATTAAAGACAATTATGACGTGACAGACCAAAAAAAAAATTAATGCTCTTTATTTCTTACTTTTTTACCCACTTTATTATGTCGCTGGAGTGTCGGGACGATATGGAATTCCTCCTGATTACATTACTGCTTATGAGTATCTGGGTCGAAAATTGAAAAAGGGACTAACCGGAAAATTACGTATCCAATAGAAAATAGAAGTGCATCTGCATCAGACCAATCTGGGAACTCTTTTGTCACAGTAACAACTTCCGTTTCGCATGTCATGTAAAAAGTCGGGATGATTCAGTTGATGAGTGCCGAGATTTTGTTGTTTTTTGATGTTTTGAAAGATTTTCGGGTAATACCACCTCAGTGTTGCAGTCCCTGAGACGTGCTGATAGCCAGAGAACAACAACTACATGCCATTGGCCGATATTTATAGTAACAGCCATCTTGTTTCGATCGCACGCTTTTTCTTGGATATACAAATAGCATAGCCTCTGGTCTTACCAGCATGGGGAACACCCGTCGCGTCACATAGTAGGCTTAGATCTAATTGTGATTCTGAAAATAACAATCCATTACGGTTGGGCTTCGACCTAGCCTTAAAAACCAAAAGAAACAAATTAAACACACCAATATCTACATAATGAAAGAAAGTTGCACAGCCGGAGAACGACAACTAGGGTAAACTTAAACCCAAGATGGAAGATGTTCCATTGCATGATCTTTGCCTCGTGTGTCAGCCTGCCATGCCGTTTCTGCATACCGCATTCTGCGTTTGCCTTGGAAAGACAGTGGTTTTGTTGCATCGGGCGTTGTATGTTAAGAATTATTTCCGGGCTGTTGGCTTCAGCATTGAGTTATAAAAATTTGGGCTTCATTTTTCTTAATTAATGTTTAAACACGACAATATACAGTACAGTTGTTGGTTCAGATAAAAAAAAAGTGATGAAACAGAACAAAATGAGCACAGCCGTGTAGATCATACATTTTTTTTATTTCAAGAAGCATGATCATTGTATGTGACATAGCAGGCATCCCCCTGGTGAGGTCAAGACAAAATGGCTGTTACCATAGATACCAGCCAATCAATGGCGTTAAGTTGTCGTTCTACAGCTATCCGCATGTGTCCCTGAGCTTGAGCTGATGTGGCTCCAATTGCCAAACTTCAATTTTTTAATAGCCAGAGCACACACATATATCTGTTCAAGTGGTACCAGAATTTATTTAGAATCTAGGCTTATATCAAATTTCGGGAGCACTACCATATCATGTTCCGCCCACGAAGAAAAAGGAGAAAAATTATTGCCGGCAGAGGAAACCACCCTAACCCTAAACCTATCCATATCCCTAACCATAGCTAGAGAACGACAACTGCACGCCATTGACCGATATTTATATTAACAGCCATCATGTTTTTATCTCACCTTCTTTCTTGGATCTCACCAGCAGCAGGATGAACACCCGCTGCATCACATGATCCTGATTCCAACAATAACAATCCACATGGTTACAGTTCTTCCACCTCGCCTCAAAAACCAAAACAAACAAAACACACTTATATCTACATAGAGAAAGATAGTTGCACAGCCAAAGAACAACAACTAAACCCAAGAGGGAAGATTATAGAGCAAGTCGTTCCACTGTGTCTTGGCCTCTCACACCCTTTTGCCCAATGCGCATACAATCAGCTCAGTATCTTCTTCTTCTTCTTCAAATAATCCCACTGACTCAGTAAAACTGAGTCGTGTATGAGTGTCGAAGTGCATGAAAAAATGTTATAAAATGTATTTTTAAATATAAAAATCCTAAGGCCTAAGAGAAACATGTCGATGTATTTATTTTGGAAAGGTGGTGGTTGTGTTGCCATGGGTGTTGTATGTTAAGAAGAATTATTTCCCATTTGTTGACCTTGAGTCATTGTGCTTCATTTTTCCTAATTGTCATGTATTAAAAATTACATGACAATACTGTTGGGTAAGATATAAGAAAGTGATGAAACGGATCAAAATAAGTTGAGCCATGTAGACTAAATTTTTATTTTTAGAATCATGATCATGTGACGTGACAAGCACATCCCTGTTGAGGTCAAAACAATCATCATCATCATCAAGTGCCAGGTCTGAGGCAGACATTGGCGACCATGACACGCCATTTACTTCTCTGTTCAGACAAGAATCTCAGGAAGTTCATGCTATTGTTTTTCTGCTTTTTATTTGTCATCCAATGGTTTAAGCTCTCTAAATATGTCACTCTCTGCCTGCCCTTGCTTCTCTTCCCCTCAATTTTTCAAGTCAGGGCTAGATGTTCAAGTTCCTTATGTTGATTAAATGACCTAAAAACTTAAGTTGTCTTTGTCTGATTGTTTTTAGCAATGATTTTTCTACTCCTGCTTTGTCAAGTAGTGCATTGTTTGTTTTCTTGTCTTTCCATGAGATTCTTGGCATCCTCCTTAGAAACCACATTTCTGCTGCCTCCAGCCTTTTCCTACTGTCTGTTGAAATATTCCAGCATTCAATCCCATATAACAGTACTGACCAGACATAAGCTTTTAATACTCTTACTTTGGTCTTCAATTTCAGCATCTCGCACTATCTGTTCGGTGTACAGACTGAAAAGGTGAGGCGATAGAATGCATCCCTGGCGAA